>VZTT01040316.1:113633-154310 GCA_013400855.1 Buphagus erythrorhynchus | reverse complement strand
TGAAAGGTCCTTCAGTGTGGCTTAATGGAGAATTTGTTGTCTGGAAGTTTGCCTTTTCCAGTTACACAGAACTAACCTGTTTGATTCTGGTGCATCAACTTTTTGGTATGTTGGTCTGGAGGTGTACAGTGCTTCAAAGGGCACTGTTTCCCCTTCATTCCCAGTGCTTTGTTGTGCTCTATAAATTACTGATATATTTAGCCCAGTTTTACTGGACTGTTGACGGACATTGAAAACACAAAACTACTTGCAGCAAGAGATTTAAAAATTATGTTGGGTAAGGTTGCAGTCAATATCAATGTGAGGCCCAGCAAAATCCAGGAAACTCTGGGTATGCTTTGTACTCTGACAGAGATGTTAATGTTCAGGGCTCCATGGATTTTGTTGAAGTTGTGGTTGTCCTAACCTCCTTTTCTTCCATCAACTTCAGTAGTGAAGCATGTCTAAGTACTTCCTGAACAGAATTATGGAATTGCAGTAAAACATACATTAGGGAAGCTACTAATGGGTAAGTGAAAATAGCTGGTGTTGGGGCCAGAGCCTGATGAACAATATTTTCTCTGTGTGATTGTGGCTGAATCTGTTTTCTTCGAACCACTCTGTGAGGAAGAGATTTATAGAAATCTGCTGCCACAAAGAGGCTACTTGCAGCAACGTCTGCAGTTGGCTGGAGCGTGGTTCAGGGTGCCTGATTAGCCTGTAGAGGAAACTTTGTGAATAATGTAAATTCTTTTGAGTACACATTTATATTTTGTTAGTAAACAGATAGTAAGGTGGTTTTTTAAATTAACAGCTATGGGGTGGATTATATAGGTTTTATGAAAGTTATATTTTCCATTCATTTGGAATGGAATGTCTGCATCCATAGTCCATACGTGGGCCCTAAGGACTGCTGTAAAAGAGATTTTTGTTAAGTAGCAATAGCCTTCTATAGAACACTTTCTGAGGTAGCACGTAATCCTTGTCACTTAATGGAAAAGGGAGTCTTCAGCTGGTCCAGTGTATCTGCTCAGAAGCTGTACCCTTGCAAAGGCTGAAAATCCTCAATCAGACTGTGCAAAATGAACATCTAGTAAAGAATAAAAAATACTGCAGTACATCCCCCCTTCCACTTGAAATTCTTTTCAGATTAACCACATTTGACTAAGCTTGTAAGTGAATAACCTGAGCCCTTGAACTTCAGATGATTAGTCCCATACTGTCTAGATCTCATGCTACCTTCTCTGATTCCATGCTTGATGAAAAATCATTAGGCTGCTTTGGGCATGTGTATGAAGTTGTGTTTTATTCATATATTAGTAGGAGCATGTACTTAGAGAAGAGATATCAGAGATAGATCAGTGCCAGGTGAAAGAAGTGTTCCTAGCTAGATAATTTATGCCAAGTCACAAATTGCTGGGTGCACTGAGGAGGTCACATGTATGAGCACTGTGTTGTGGTAGTAAACAGGCTGCCTCTCAGTGCAGATCTTCCAACACTTCCTGAGCTGACTGTGACAAACAGAGCTCGTGCTGTTAAAGGAGCCATCTGCATTCCTGTCAATGGGCTCTGCAAACACCAGATATTGTTCCCAGTTTAGTTCACAGGCTCGGGAGAAGTTGTCTCTATAAAATGTAGTACTACAGATGCACAAGGAATACAAAAAGGAAACTAGCAACATTCCATGAGGATGACCTGCAGTCATGCCATCTTTTCAGGATAAGGTTACACATGTAGCGCTGATGGGAGGCAGTTCAGCTGGAGCTCCCTTAGCAAGAGCCAGAGAAGATGGTCTGACTCCTGTGCCAGGCAGTCCAGAGGAAAAGGCTAATCCTCACTGACAGTGTTTTGACAGGGAAGCTTTCCTGGAGATGCTGGTGCTACCTCCCCCTGCAAACATAGTTGTTGTTGAGACAATTCAGAGCAAGCAGCCTGTGCAAGGAGCAGCGTGCTTTGTTTTTGGAAAGGCCCTTGCTAGTAAGGAAAGGTTTATCTACCTAGGCAGCTGTTTGAGAGCTTCCCTAACAGAAGGCTCAGTAAATAGGATGGCTCCACTTTGCTAAAAAGGCCATGTCGTGTGTAATTGATGCAGTAGAGCTCAGTGCTCTATAGCCTAAGGGTCTTCAACCTTTCACCACTGGAGAATTAGAGGAATGTTTCTCACGCCTTTCAGGGAATGCTGTTAACAGGGAATTACCATAATGATCAAACATTTGGGATTCTAATTTGGAAGCCTTGATGTTTAATTAATATTCCAAGCCCCAATCACCAGATAATCTGTCTCTGTTCAACTCAACACAGTGATAAAGATACCATTCCATCCTGTGCTTTTTTCAACGTGTACTGTTGATGGCTGCTGCTGTTTGCAATTATTGTGTTGTAGCAAATGGACAGTAAATGTGCTCAGATGTATCTGAGAGGTTCTTTCAATAGAGAATATGTGTTCTAAGTGGATTTTAAGATCTGAAAGTTGTTGATCTACTGAGAAAGCTGTAAGAAACACAAAACTTGTTGGGAAAGATTTAACTATTATGTAAGATCCTTTACTGTGCACTTCTTAGAACATAATTGTAACACAATTATTTAAAATTTAAAAAATATGATGTTTATTCCTTTATTCATACTTAGTTTGTTCTATAAAAATGTTCCAAAGATTTACTAATAAAGTTGATCTGTGCTTGGCAAGCTCAGGTGCTCTTAACAGAATGTAAGGATACAGACTAGTAATCATGCTTGCTGATTTACATCCTTTAATCTCTTCAGTAGATACCATGGTAAATTAAGTTACAGGGATAAAAAAGTATCACTATTTTCTGTTTATAATGAGTAGAAAGATGAACAGGCAGCTCAGGACACTCACCTGAGGTCATATAACAACACAAGGGTATGCAGAACAACACATCAAAGGTCCAGCTGCTAATCAAATGGGCCCATTTCAGGACAATACAACAGCAGCTGTAGAACAAACTTATTGTTTTCATCTTGGTTATGTAACTCTTCTAAAGAGTTAAGTGTTACAGGACCTGACCCAAGTTTGCATTATCTGTATGGAAAGACATCAGTGACAAATGTCCTCAACACTTTTGGCAGTGCACTGGGCTGCATGGCTCCAAAGTGCCTGGGATGACTGACCTCATCAGGGTGGGATAAAAAAATACGTGAGGATGAACGAGTCTCTCTCACTGGCCACTGCTTAATTTTGGTGGTAAAAATGTGACAAAATAACAACTATTGCATCTCTGGAGTGGAGATCAGCTTTTTCTTTCCCCCAACAGGCAGCAATTTTGAATAACAAATGTCTCTTCTGAAAGACCTGTGCACGGTACCTGCAGGCTCCCCTCGGGCACTTTCAGTTCTGCATACTTCCAGTCACAATAACCACAGGGTTCAGTTCCATTTTGTCTGAAAGATTTTCTCTGCAGACTCAGTAACAAGAAGAGAGTAGCAGCTGCTGAAATGTGAAAATCTGAGAGTGATGATCTGATAGCATGTTAATGTGACTTAGCAGCCGCTAGGAAGGGCGAGCTGTGGGAGGATGTGTGTGACAGTCACAGAGACTGACTGACAGCTTGGCACATGAAATCTACCCTAATGGACGGTTTTAATCTGTTGGAAAATAATCAATTCAGGAGGCTAAAGGAGTCCCATCTAGTGCCAGTGACAGTGATTCTAATTGCAGTGCTAAAATGCTTAGGTCATAAGCAGTTTTTGAGCTAATTCAGAAATGTGTTAAGTGGGAAAAGGAGAATTTTTCAGTATGGTCTGAGTAAGTGCAAGGAGTGGGTTGAGCTAAGAGTAGGAAGAAATGTTTGGTACTGGCAATACTTGGTAAATCACAGACTAAGGAATGGTAACTGACCTAATAATGGAACCTGTTTTATATCTCCCTGGAGTACACATCAGAGAGCTGGCCCATCTCTGCACACGACAGTCTACATCACTTAAAGCACCTTTTCCCTCTAGCAGGCTCACAGCAGCATGTCCCTTCCTGTCCCAAAAGTTCCAGCATTCAAGCCCCTGTGCTTACAGCTAAACAGCAAAAGAGAAATAAAAGGTGGAGGTAACAACCCTAGGAAACCATAAACAAATTACTTTTAACCAAATCCTTTAGTGAAAAGTTTTGATTTAATTAGCTAATTTAGTCTCTGTTACTTTTTCTATATGACATAATGCTATAACATTAAGTGCCACTGGATTACATGGTTTGAAGTGGTTTTATATACTCCTATAACTGTGATGAAATTTGCATGAGGAGATGAAAGTGGAAGGAATCAGTATCTAAATAGCTCAGTGGGTTACTGCAATATTTTCTTGGGTTTGAAAATGGCAGGTTGGTTGGGGAGAATCATGATTGTTTGGGAACTTTTGGACATGTCTTTTAACTTACTTGGTAATTCCAGAAGCTCCAGGATCAGTCCTCTCCTTCTCTGCAAAATTTTGCTCTGTCCTGGTCTTTCCATTTTCTCTTTAAAATGACTGATGTGAGAACCTGCCTTCTAGAAAGGTACATTTCCTTCCCATGTTGTCCTGGTTTTGGTCTTTTGTCACTGCTTTCTGGAATTTTGTTTTACAGTAAAAATAGGCAGACAAACCTAGAAATCGAAGTTTGTTGTAGTGTACATAGAGATTCCATAACATCCAGCAGCATTCTTCATTACTGAGTCCTCAAATAATTTAATTCTTAATGAAGATTAACAGCTTTCCTCTCTAATTCAGTAGTTTTCTAATTGTTAAACTTTCATGTCATCTTGTCTTTCTGTAAGGGTAAGGAATTGTAGCTTATATTCAAGACAGCCAATGAAAATAGCAGCATGATTGAGCAGATATTTGTTTTACTGGGGTTTATGGTCACTGCCATTAACTGGTTTGAGATGTCCTGCTTGCACATGGATTTTGTGTTTTTCCTCTCCATTCCTTTAAATCAAGACATGCTCTAGTGATGCAGTTGCTGTAAACAGGAAGGTAATTTGTAAGACATGTACTGTGCAGGTCATAGCAGTTGAATGCTCTTTTGTGTACTACAGAAAGGTGAGGAAAAGAAAGTTGATGGACATAGACAGAAGAGAAAGTTCCAAAATGTAGCAAAGCTTCCTCACCATTTGGACCATGTCCTGCAAGTGTTGCTGCACACATAGGCAGTAACAAACAGGGCTGGTGGAAAGCAGATTTGTAGTGGATAATACAGAACCTCCAGGGCCTCTGTGGTACCTTGGGGACATCACAGAGTCCTACAGCTGGAAGCTAGAGATTGGGTCTTGTGACAGTTTTAGTGTTTCATGGACATTATAGTCTTTCATTGGACTGAGAGGGATTCAGTGCTCCCATTCACTCCAGCAAACAATAAAAAAGAAGAACTTAGAGAAATCAATTAAATTTTCTGACACCTGTTAAGTGAAAAAACAAAAAACCCTAGTGACAATGAAAAGAAGAGTATAATATAATTAAAAGAAGAGAGGAAAGAAGTTGCCTTCACTAGCTAACACATTTTCTTCAAATACAAAATTACTGAGTACCAGAATTTTTCAGCTATTCTGAAATTTGGCTATTGCCTTACGAGTTCTGCCAGTTTTCCAAACAAAATATTGTATTGCAATTATTTTGCCAATAGTCCAGCCTGAATACAAGGGCAGAAAGACACCACTTCTGAGATGTTTATGTGTCAAACGCCGTTGTTCCTTCTCATAAAGAACTGTTAAGGCAGGATTTCAGAAACTGCACAGAAATGCAGAACAGAGGGATAAACTCAAGTCACCCCTAACAGACCAATTAGGAGAAGCCATTTATTTTATAGAGGAATTCACATAAATTTTGCTGATAACACTTGGATTCTTGTGAAGGAAACAAACCCAACAGCTGAAAAATACAGGAACAGGCCTGGTTGCTGGCACTTTTGCCAAGTTAAAGCAGAGAGAAAAAAAACAGTAAAGCAACAACAACACATACCCTGAGCTGACTGCACTGCACAACGTACTCCTGCCTGCCTTTATCTGAATGGCTGTGACAATCCCTGCCTGCCTTTATCTGAATAGCTGTGACCATCTCTGAGCTCTTCTGGGCCTAACTGACACACCCCAAAACCCAAAAAGTTTTCTGAGGGCCAAGATGGATAGTTGTTTAATCTGTTATATCTTACTAATCTATTTATTCTTCTTGAATATTGAGACTGTTGCAAATGCCAGTTACCTGGTTCATTTAACATACTCCATTTCCATCTCTGGCTGGCCATGGTAATGTGCCCATAGGAAGGGGCAGCTTGCTCTTCCCAGAAGCCCAGTGCAGGGTGAGGGGCAGCAGCCTGGCCCACTGCCCTCAGAGGTCCCTGCATTTTGTAGCTGTCTGGAGGCAGAGACTGCCACGGTATTTATTGCAATACTTCCTGCACAGTAGTGGGGGTCAGACATCATGCCAGCTCCATTTCTCTTACACTAGTAGGATTAATTTAGCAGTGCCCTGCTTGAATTCTAGTTATTTGGTCACTGTCCGAGTCTCAGCCTCATTTAGACTGCTAGATAATTCTGTTTCATCAGAGTGATCTAGGACAGCAGAAATTATAGAGAATTCCAAGTATTATATGCAATATAAAGGTCCTACGTATATAGAGTACAATTATTAGCTGTTACAGAAAGCATAAATTAGTATTTTTCCAGCACATTCAGGATATTCCACAAGTGGCTGACATACCATATGAACCCAGTATTTTTCATCTTTCTAGCAGTGGATTAAAGCTGAGTGGAACAAAGCAAGTCAGAACATAGAGTCAGACATCCAGCAGGTGAGAGACTTAATACTAAGAAAAGAGAGGGGGGGTCTTAATGACCCTTGTGACACCATCACAGAGGATTTTGTACTTGAGGCTGCTCAGTCTCAGTCACTCCCACCAGCCACTCTTGGTGGTGGTCCTGTAGGCTCACACTAGTTTGAATGCAAAAGGCACAACTTTTATCTGGTGTATTACCAAGTGTATCTTGGTGCAGAGATACTTCATGTCAAAGCTCCTTCCATCAGTTAGTCTCGAGTTAGAGTTTGGCTCTGGTTTAAACAGACAAATTGGAGATCATCTCAAGGGCAGTCATTGAAATTGGAGACCATCATGACATAAGTCAAAAACAAGCCATCTGAGTTGTTATGATTAAGCTCTTAATCTTCATTTGCCAGTTTAAGTTTGTAAGGCAGTGAATGAGAACAATTTTAAGTTGGGTTTTTCAGCTTTATGAACAAAAAATTATAGTGGATTTTGCACGTATGAATATTCTGAGCTTTCTCATATGAGAATAAAATGGTCAGCCATCCCGTTACACCAAGATACACCTGAATTATGGCTAGAATAGTCCTAAAACAACATTCAGGAAGAAAAATACTCTCTTCTTACTAGCTTTTTGGTTAAAAAAATCTCTCACCAACATGAGCTACATTAATATTACAGTTTTATGTGTGCTCTTAAATCAGCTTTGCTTTTTTTAACTTACTGATCCATCTGAACAGCATGTGAAATATTTTATCTTTGAATTTCCTTGGGGTTTTTTATGAAGCTAAGGAAAAATGCTGTAGTTGTGCCATTTGGAAGCGAATATGGCATGTAAATCTCTTTCTTAGGAAAAAAGCTTTATGTAGGTAGGTTATATCATGAGTGACAGATGCTTTAAATAAAGTCTCTAGATGGAGCAAAACTTGCATCAAGTTCCATATATATATTTCTCAATGGCTTTAGCCCAACCTCTTCTTTGTAAGAGCTGCATTGAAGTCTGTAGAAAAAGACTACCTATCCAAGTTTCAGAAGATTTAGAATCCAAACCAAACAGGACTCTAAAGTTTTGGAAAAAATGGTTTAACAATGTAGGAACTACTCAAATTTTAAGTTCTTGATTTTAAAAGAAAGTATACTGGAAAGTATAAATGACAAAAAAGGAAATTAAGCACTCCATGCTTCTGCACATCAACTCAGGTTTGGAGGTGTTCCCTTCCATCCCATTTCATAAATCGAATTGTACTTCAGGAAGAACTTTTCTCTGAATTTAGAAAAGTGAGGTGGTGCCAAATGCTGACAGCAATAAAAATGTGCTCACAGTCTGGGTTATCTTTCAGTTGTCATGTACAATCACTTGTGGTCTGGATTTGCACTGTTCACTCACAATCAGAGTTTCTGGGAGCTGCCAGTTGAACTCGTTAAGGATCTCAGTGCTTGATTAAAAATTTCTAACATCCAAATTAGAAATTTTATGCAATATCATGCAGCTTTTTTATGCTCATGTTCAAACTGCAATGTTTTAACTTTTTAAATTGACAGTATTTGGTATCTTCTATACTAGTGTACAGATTCTAAATTCTAAATTTATGAAATACAGATTATAATAGCAAGACAGATAGGCCCTCCATGAAGATGGTACATCTATTTTCTGTTGGACTTTTCACCTGCCATCAAGTTTTCCATTCTCTGTTTCTTTTCCATCTAGTAATTCCTGGAGCCACCTCTCTGTGCTGTTCTGTTCTTTCTGCTTTCACTGGGCCATTCCATTTGTACTGTTCTCCAAGTCCCTGCAATAGAGCAAGCAGTAGAGCCTTGCAGAAACATTATTTTTTCCCGTTGCTGCTGCCCTCTGAGCACAGGGGACATGTCTGTTCCTTCCCATTCTATTTGTGCCATTAGCCAAAATGGCAGCAGTACTGGACAGCACATGCATAACCCCTATAGCTTGTTCCAGCTTGTTCCAAACTTGATGGTCTGGACTTCTCCAGCTTGATAGGCCAATTTCCTTCAGGGCTTCTCCTCAATTCTGATGCCTGCCCCTTCCCCAACAAGATGTTCCCCTCCATGCCCTCTGTCTCTTGAGTTCTGCTCTTCCTAGTCCTGTGTTGGCAGACACCACTGCAGAGGGATATGCCTGCAGCAAGGGGTCCTCCTGCTCCAGTCCTTCAGGTTACTGTTTGATGCTGCTCCTTGCTCTGTATTATGGCCAGATAGAGGTACATATTGGACATCAAACCAGAAAAAGGATTGCTATGGTTCAGCTGCAGTCGTGCAATCAGAGCAGAGATCTGACCCATATTAAACACAATGGGCAGGGTCTAATGCAGAAACTGATGTTCACAGTGTTCCTGTATGCAGCTCTATCTGTCACTACTCTGAAATCAAAAAATTGTGGCATATCCTTCTTATCTAATTCACCTATTTTGTTCCCTCTTTGTAGAAGAACTTGTGAAAAATGTTGGTGAACAGGAAAAAGACCAAAGCAGAAATTCCACAGATGCACAGTTACAGGAAGAGGCAACAAGGACACAAAATGAGAGTAGTCAGGGAAGTGATGGTACAGCCTGTCCTCCCAGATCCATCGTGCTACAAGTAGTCTCTTTCGACACTCCTCTGAGTGATGAATCCAGCTCAGAAAAATGCACTAACTCTGATCCGAGCCAGAAGGATCTCAGCGGTGCCCAGCAAGAGACACAGAACACAGACCCACTGAATGGTAATGCTTCAGCACAGAGCACCAGCCACTCTCATGGAGCTGTCCAGGGTGAAGCTGCAGCAGTGTCTGGTATCTCCCTGTTAAACATCAACAGCAATGTACAATATTGAAATCAGGTGTTGTACAAACCACCAGCATAGGACAGTTTCTTCAGGCCTGTGTAAAAGTGGTAGTATCCTAAAACATCAAATAGAAGCATATAAACAAATATCAACTTCTTGATATCAGCTATTTGGGATCTACTAGAAAATTATTTAAAGAATATATTTTAGTTGAACTTGAAGAATGGTTTTAGAATAATTTAAAGATATATATTTGCAATTAAATAGCCATTTGTTACTGAAGAATAAGGTGAACTTTCAAACCAAGAACTATCTAACATTTTGTTTTGGAATAAGTAATTACACAATTAATATTTGTTCCCCTTAGTTTGGGCACTAATATGATTGTTATTTTGTAAACCACATCCTTTGTGCCAAGCATAGTGTGAATCTAAGATGGAATCTAAATGGAATTTGCCAACTGTAGTAGTCATGGGACTGTGTCATTCTCTTAATCAGGAAGATCAGTCTCTTGACTGTTGCTGCTAGACAAGTGGAGCAGCCATAAAATCACTAAAATTTCAGAATATGTTTTTAGAGTGTAAGTATTTAATGACAAGATGACCATGTCTAATATCTTGGGATTGCAACCCAATGTCAAGGGCAGCATGCTCAAGCAATGAAGAACAGATGTTATCAAAAGGAAGAGGAAGACACTGTGCATCTTTGTTTTATTTTCTGAGTTTGCTTATAGTTAGAGTAAGCTTTGAGGCGTTAGGGTAATAAGAATAATCAAGGGTATAATGACACTTCTTTTCCTCACTTTTACTTAAAATGCAAAACTCATTAATGCTTTAATGACAGTAAGCCTTGCAATATTGTGCCAGAAGCGTGGCATTGTCTGAGCAGCAGCATTGAAGTGCTTATCATGCTTAGCTTAGACATGAGTATATGACTTGGCATATTTCTCAAAAAACCTTATTATGGAGAACTCCCACTTACTCTAGATTTCCACATTCCACGGCTCCATGCTTTTATTGTTGACAGGTTTTTTCCATCAGAAATAACAGATGGTTAATTTAGGGCCCTAAATCAAAATATTTACACTAGAATTATTTTCACAGCATTTGAAGTTGTCTAATAACTGACATTTTATCTTTTGACATGTATTTTTTACACCGGGTTTGTATTAAAGCTCAACTTAAGTGCCTTAGAGAAGTTCCCCATCTCTTGGATGAGGAATGCAGTAGGAAAATCTGCATCTTTTCTCATTCAGACTTGGCAGAAGGTAGTTGTGGTGTGGGTAGCTGTAGTTGTGGGTCTTTAGATGGCTGACCTACAAAAATGATGTTTAAGAGATCAGATACAGCTCAGCATGCAGTTAGTTCACTCTGTTGCCTTGTCTATCTTCACATTCCATCTTTCCTTTGAGAGCAGAGATATCTTATAAAATGCTAATCTAATTTGTTTTCTAAGGCAGGAAATTTTTTAGAGAATGCATTGTAATTTGAAACTTCAAACTGCAAAATTTATGAAATGGTCACGAAGCCATTAGGTTTTTAATAGTGTTTTTGTACCTCTGTTGATGTCCAGTGGATCCAGACAGGACTCTTTAACCCTGGCCAGACATTTTTGATGGAATGCTGCTTCAAACAAGCAATAGGTAGCAAACACATGACCTTACATGTTTTCCCTGTTTCACAAATTAGGCTTATTTGAGTATTCTAAGAGACACCGTACATCTGTCAGGACATTATTAGCACTCTCCATGCTTCTTCCAAGAATAAGACTTCTCTACTTCTGTAGTTGCTGTACTGAGGATGGGGGGGTAGAAGGCTAAGGGGTTGCCCAGAGTGCTTGCTGACTCTCGGGGTGGAGGAGTGAGCACCTGCGGGTGCTAGGGCTGGGAGGGTGAGATAGAAAGGAAAAAGAAAAGCAACATGGTTATTCGGGTTGAACTTTCATATGTTAGCTGTCATTGTACTGCATTTATAAAAAGTGTAAAATCCATTTAAGTTTTCTGTGATTCAATTATAACAGTTGGGGAACACAGGAAGATGATGTGTGTGCATTCTTGGGAGCTGTCAATGAATGTTTGGATGTGCTATGATGAGGGGGTTCCCCATTTAAAAAAAATTAAAAGAGGCTGTTTTCTTCTCCTTGTATCACATCTCTTTCTAGATGTAGGTTGTAGACAGGAGTAGCTCTGCCCTAGGTCCAGGTTGGTGCAAAGGGAAGACTGGAGAGTCGCTGTTACAACCACTGCAGTTGAGACTGAATGTTGTTTTTCTCCACAATACCTTTTTTCCTCTCCATCATCTCACTTTTATTTAATTGAATGGTACAAGATTAGATGAAACTATTATAAGGTGATTTTTTAAGTGATTTATTAATTAGAACATTAATTTTAAAAACTGCTTATACTTAATTAAACGACTCCACATTTCAATGATTTATAAGTTTGCTAATTGGCAGACTTAACCTCTCACTTGTAATGATAGCCACATTAATCCTTAATATCAAAATGCAAGGGAGATAATAAATCAGTGATAAAACAGATTGCCAGTAGCTTCATTCTGTATGACAGGAGAGGAGTGCCCAGTCCCATTGAGAGTGCAGCACATTCAACGTCACCAGCAGTCAGTAAGTGAGAACCCTTGGGAACAACCAGGTTAAACAGCAGTGGGCAGATCCACACCAAGCCCATGCCAGTGTGATTTGTGGGGCAGCAGGTGCCATTGGGGGATCATCTGTGCCATGCAAATGCTTGGTGACCACTCAGTGCTGCAGTGGCCCCGTGGAGCTCAGAGGGTGTGGAACCCTCTGTGCCCGAGCAGAGCAGGAGCAGACTGCTGTGCTGCCTCCTTCCTTAGTGCTCCTGGGGTGAACCAGGATCCTGGCACTAGGGGAAGGCATCTGTCTTCGTGCATGGGGTAAGGGCAGAGAGAAGGTTAGATTAAAAAAGCAAATAATGTGTTTATACAAAAGATAGGGTTTATAAGGTAACAGCCATTAGCAACCACATTTTTTTATCACATAAAAAAAACTTGATGCACAAACAAAAAGCTATATACACCTTAGAAGTTAATGTTCAGGTTTTTTTATATTTATACCACAATATAAGAAAGATGTTAAGCTATTAGACTGTCCAGAGGAGGCCACAGGATGGGAAGGGTCTGGAGCAGAAGCTGTATGAGGAGCAGCTGAGGTCACTTGGTCTGTTCAGCCTGGAGAAGAGGAGACTGAGGAGAGACCTCAGTGCAGTCACAACTTCCTTGTGAGGGGAAGAGGAGGGGCAGCACTGATCTCTGTGGTGATCAGTGACAGGACCTGAGGGAATGGCCTGAAGTTGTGTCAGGGGAGGTTTATGTTGGATATTAGAAAAAGGTTCTTCATCCAGAGAGTGGGTGGGTACCAGAACAGGCTCCCCAGAGCAGTGATCACAACACCAAGCCTGACAAAGCTCAAGAAGCATTTGGATAAGGCTTTCAGGCACATGATGTGATTCTTGGAAATGGTGCTGAGCAAGACCAGGAGCTGGACTCGATGATCCTTGTGGGTCCCTTTCAACTCAGCATATTCTGTGATTCTGTGAATTGTTTTGTTTTAAGGCTTCCACAAACTCAAGTGTCAAGTATAAAATCTAAATATTTAGATAAATAGCTTTTACTTCCATACTTCTTCCCACCCTCTTTTTTTTTTTTGTTTTGTTTTGTTTTGTTTTGTTTTGTTTTGTTTTTTATGGATAATAATGCTAATAAGTTTTGCTAAATCCTTCCAAAAAGAGCCACAGGCTGAAAGATCTATAGACATCCTTGTTCTAATTAATGTTACTCCGATTTTGAGACTTTAAAAGCCTTTGAAGTATCGGTCGTCTGTATTCCACCTACATTAAATTGATGTAAAATAAGGGGTGGTGTAGGATGCTGCTTGGGGGAATATGGCCCATCTGCTTGTGGCTGCATTACAGAGTGGGCAGCACACACTCTGCTGCCATTCAAGGTAGTTAAACAAGCGTGAAATCAGTAGCAATTCTTATTCCTTTGCAGTGAAGCCACGGCAGATTAATACATATTAATTTTCTTCTTTCTTCATGCTTGTTTTCTTGAGTTTTCTTTCCTCTCTTCCTATTCTCTTTTCTAAACCATCAGCCTCTTTAATTCGCCATCAGCTTTCAATCTTCCTTTCAGATCAAGCATCATCTGCTTTCCCTTTCAGCTACTTCTACCTTTGTTTTCTGGCTTTCAAGAATATTCCCCTCTCTATTTTTATAGAGGCCATCTTCACCACTAATGAGACTTGTATGCTTTTCCTTTTTGACATTTTCTGTTCAGCATTCTTAGTGGTTGGATCCTTTGTCAAGTGGATAAAACTGAGTAGTTACTATATGTAGTTAGTAAATAGCACTGTGAGTTTGCTATATTGTACCCTGTCTACCATCTCAGAGTATAAATTCCTCAGCTGTACTCATTCAAAGTAACTGAAGGAATAGTTTGAGCAGCAGTTTAATTCTATGATTGTCAATTTGAGATTCATGTTGTGTCACTTAGTTTGAAAGCTGCTTGTGTTACTCTGTGCCATTGCTCCTATCTGATGGAACTGGATTTTTAGAACCTGACACTGGCATCTTTCATTATCTGGGAGAAACTTAGACTCTGATTTGAAAGCCTATGGTAAAGAGGATTTAAACAGTGCTTCGCAAAGGGTGAATTTTGACTTTCAATAAGCTGGAAGAAAGAAATGAGTCAAACCCAAACCCACTTTATTAACACTCATGTAAAAGTCTTCATAGTTTTGTTCATGCTGTGATCTATTGCTTTCATTCTTTTGCCTTGCGTATAAACCATAATGATTATTTAATTCAAGCTGATGCTTATTCTGGTGAGAAAGCAATTAAAGCAGTGACTGAAACCTCATTTTAACCTTAAAATATCTAGAGGAAGTAGATTCTGTCTGTCTATGGCTGTGCAGATTCTCTTGACTTGGTTAACTTCCTCATTCAGGTTCCCAATCACATTTGTTTATCTTCCAGGTGAGCCTAAACACTGTAAGGCGTCAGAAGATATTGTAAAAGCCACGGAGCAGACAGAAGCACTGGTACAGAACTAGATTTGCTATTTCTTAAAAGCTTCTGACATTTCAGGCAGGACAGGTAATTTAGTTATTTTTTTCTTTTAATAGGGAGTGTTTTATATCACAAAGGCTTGCTTAGTGCTATTCTTAACCTCTTTGTTCCATCCCAGTTGTGCTATATTACAAAATTTTGAAGTGGGGACCCAGAATACCCCACTTTTCATGTCACCTTAAAAAAAATCAATTTAAAGAAGGGAAAACCAGTACTTTTAAATCTCTGAATCCTTAGTGTCAGACTAAATGATCATGCAATAAATCATCCTCTATTCAAGCATGTGGAGTATTGAAAGTAGTAGTATCAGAAATCTCTTGTTTATGAATTTTCATTTGACCTCTGTTGCAGGAGAAAAGAACTCTAGCTGTTCCTACCTCATGATCTCAGAGGCTGTTATCTGTCAACTTGTTTTTGGATCATCCTTTTTCTGTGGAGAGTAATTGAACAAAATGTTAAAAAATGTAAAACCCTGAGCTGGTAACTCAAGACACTTAAAACTCGCAAGATTTCAGTTGTTTTTGTGTTGCTATTTCCTCTTCTATTCTGCTTTCTTGAACTAGCCAAATAATTTTTTCAGCCAAAGTTGGACCTTGCTTTGTTGCATCACTGGTACCAGACATTTCCAGTTAATCATGAGACATGTGGAAACATGATGTTTGTCATCTGCCTGGGATTGCTGTTACGTGTCACTGCTGCTGGTGTCCAATGAAAATGGAAAATCAAAATGAAATGTGTTTCTAGATACTTGTTCATGCAATCATGCTGCATGCACCATAAAAGTCCTACTTGTTAGCTTCCTTAAAATATCTGGAAATAATTTTTTGTAGACTGTACAGGGAAGTTGCAAAGTTACGCTGACCAGCCTGTGCAAATGAAGATTCTTCCCCACTGCAGTGGCTGCCATATGGACAGAACTGGTGTTGAACAAATTTGAAAGTATTTGAAATATCTCTTTAAAATTAATTGAATAGCATCTGGTGTTAAAGATTAAAACATTCTGAATCCTGTAATATTTTGAAAGACATCAGCACTGGTGTCAGCCCTACCATGAAGCTGGTACTTACTGTTTTGTAGGGTGGAAGAGACAGCAACAGAAATACATAAAAATTGCTTCACTTCAGCAAAATGCTGTGTTGCCTCTCAGACAGAATTGGAAGGTGACACCAAGGCCTTATGTCATGGTTTATCTCAAATGCAAAGGTGACAACGTGCATCCTGCAACATCTTTGCTAGAGTTTGTTTCTTTTTGAGGGACAGCAACAGCGGCAGCACACAGGGAGTTACCTCTGCAAGAAGTCTCAGAATGAGCCCTCCAGCCCAAACTGTGCCCATAAAGAAACTCCATTTTCATCTCTTCTTCCCTTGAGCTGCACATGACCCATCCTGATTCCTCTGGGTGTCCTACACAGCTGCAGCCAACCTCATTTCCCTCTGCTGGACCCTGCCAGGAAACTCCTAGGCTCCTGCTCAGGCTGTAGGTGCTCAGGTGGCTCAGGTGGCTGCACTCCCTGTTCTCCTTTTCGGACCCTGTGGTTATTACCTCACTGAACAAAAAGTCTTTCTAGTCAGCCGTGGTCCACTCTGAAGGGGACTTGTGGGGGCAGTGGCACTCTCCTCTGTGCCAAGGGTGATTGAGACCTGTGTGCTGCTCATCTGCTGCTTCAGGGATCCAGCCAGAGCTCAGCAGGCATCAGGCTCCACCTCAGCAAGAGCACGCTTTGCCCGATTGAAGAAGGAATCATAAAACAATCACCTTTGCTGAGGGACCCTTACATGTCCATACCTGTTGACTGTCTCTTTTTGACAGCAGAGCAGTCAAAATTGAGCTGGGAACATGACAAGCTCTGACCCTTGGGACAAGGGCAAAAAAGTGGAATTCCTGTCGTTGAATATGTAAGCCATATATGTGCTATGCATAGGTAGTATGCATAGTTTTAACTTAAGAAATGTTTGTGCATATAGGATGTAAAAAATACATTTAAATTGTTTTGTGTATCTGGTCCAAGGCTTGTATTTAGCATGGACAAATTTCTGTACAGTGCCGTTAACGAATGAAATGTTAACAGATGAAATTGTATCATAGATGTTATAACGCAATCAATATTTTTTGCTAAGAGTTAAGAATTTATATATTCTCTGCTGGTGTTTGAGCAAATTATTAGTAGCCTGGACTGCTCTGTGCACCTTTGCATCCTTTTTGGGAATGTTGGACTCTTTTTTTTCCTTTGTAATAAAATGTAAACCATCTTATGGCTTCTTATTGTCCTTATGACAAGAGAAGAAATTTAATGGTCATATCAGACTTTTTTTAATTGTAAGTTTCCATATGCTGTGGCAGTGGAAAATCTTTTTGATTAAGATCTGAGAAGTCAGAAACTTATTTTAGATAAGTAGATCATCTATAGTTCCCACCAAATTTGAAAAGAACAAAAGACAACTACTGCCTTTAAAAACTAGGCCAGTTAGATATTTGCTACTGACTGTTTTTCAACATGGTAATTTATGATTCACTGAGACTGAAAGTCTGAAGCAATCAGAATTTAATCTCTATATTGTATTTTCAATTTCAAGCTTTTACCATAATTGAACTTAAAGTTTTTTTCTGTGTCTCTATCCCATTAAGATTTATTATTCTGCAAAATTTTTCACCTGGAAATACAAGCAGAAAATAGAACAGATTCTGCAGAGAACTTGAAGCACCCTGTGGGGCTCTCAGTGTCCTGTTGTCATAATGAGCACCAAGCTCTCCACTGCAGAAGCCAGAAGGAGCTCCTCATCTCACAGGAGGTGCTCATTGCCTGCAGGTCTCATTCATTAGGATAGAAGAGTGATTTTTCCTATAAATAATCCTATTTGCTCATTTTTATTCAGATTTTATCACTGTGGTAGATGTTACTGAAATACAAGAAGAGTCCTTCGTTTTTGTTAATGCCAGCTGATTCTCTTTCTTTCTTCCTTTGTTTATTCTTAGCAAGATTTTGCCTGGACATGACCCAAAGCTTGGTGTGTTGTTTGGATGAGGAGAGATTTTCTTTGATGGAGAAGACCAGTAGAGCCAACACGTGTTGGTTAAGGCTTTGGGCTGGGTGAAATTTGGGTTCATATGGCAGAAAGGCTTCTTGAGAGAGCCTCTCCCTGAGCAGTAGTTTTATCTCTGAAACCTGTAAGGCTGTGCTACCAAAACACTGCATGGGGCCCTAAGAAATGGTGTTTGTATCTGCATCTCTCCCACAGCATCCTGGGCATGTACCCTGCATTGAGCACACTGAGGAGCTGTAGCTATAAATGAGCCCTCAAGAGTTTTATTTTGTACTTTTATCTCGAGATATATGACAGATATATTATGTAATATTGTTATGGGTTATGATCTAGCCAGTATTTTTTTTATTTAATTTTCAAGAAGGCAATCTACAACTGTGTGTTTTTATTCTGCTGTATTTGTCCATATTTCCTATGATGATATTCCCAAATAAATCTGATTTGAGGGCAAGGATTGTGAAGCTCCTGAGTGTTAGTTACAAATTTGATTGCCTGGAGCATTTTTATTCATTTGTGTATGATTGTCTTTGAGAACTGACAGTGCATATATGGTCGTTTCCAACCCTTTCACACATTTGGGACTCCACAATTTTTCCATTATTGTCCCAGTTTGCCACACAAACTCACTCACATTCTCATAGCACATTTGAAAACAGTTTCTTTAAGTGAGTCTTGCCTTCTTAGCCTTTATGGTTAAAGTAGCTCTATTGGTTAAACATAACCAATACACTATTTTTTACACAAAAAAAATTCTTACTGTGGTTGAAATTGAAGGAGCCACTGGGACTGTACTTGTTAGCAACAATTCTTCAGGAAGGGTATGACTTTGAGAGATACTCCGTGGCATGGTGTAAATTTTACAATCCAAGTACAGTGTAAATGGAATTAAACAGAGCCCCTTTCAACTTGGATTGAAAATGAGTGGAAAGAATCCTATAGGCTGAAACATGTATCAAATCCTAACTAGGTACATGATGAATATAAATCAAGACAATTACTTTATACCACATTCTTTGCAGTTCCTCTTTTCCAGGTGCAATCTGAGCTACATGCACAAAGGACCTTCTTTTTGTAGAGATGCCAGAAGTCAAACAAGCCACTACTCTGATGAAAATAATTTCAAATTAACAAATCAAGATCACTAGTGGTAAGTGTCTGAAATGCATATTTTTAACAGACTATACAGTTATTGTATGAGAAAGGAAAATGTAAGCATGACTAACATTCTCCAGCAGAAGATTAGAGATTTCTGGGTGCAGTAGTTAAGCAACAAAATTTTGTCTGAAAGGGGATTGCATCCCTTTTAAAGCATTGTTTAAAAAATCACATCCTTGAAAAACAGAATGGAAAAATGAGTGGAAATTAATTTGATATGATGAGTAAAAGAGATTGTCCTCTGTCAAACACCATGCAAACATTTAGGCTACTTCCCTGGAATAATTTTACTTTCCTGGTCATTCAAGTATTTAATGGGTCTCCAGAGACTCCTTTTCCATGTCCCAGGGCAAACATTCAGAAGTTTTATCAAATTGTGGATATCTAAGTTTTCCCCTGGGAACAAAGAAGAAAGTCATAACCAGGGAGTTATAAATAGAAAAAAATCTCTTCTAAAAATGGGAAAAAATCTCTTGTAAAACTGTTTTGGGCTGAACTTTGCTGCAAAATACTTTCTTTGTGCCTAGCCAAGTCCTTTGCTTATGGCCTTTGAGTAGAGAACTGTTGGGGAACTTTGCAGTAGCTGAACTTGAACAGATAATATCTTAGCAAAATCAGCTGTTCTGATAGATTACATAGTACATGAACTTTAAAGCTGTTGTTGCATTTGCAACATCCTGTATAGGTCATTATTAAAAACCAGAAGTAACAAAGTTGCAGCTAAATAAGAGGGTAAAAATCAAAATGGTAGGTACAATCTTGACTTTAAGATGGAACAGTTAAGCGGAAGAAAATTTT
Source organism: Buphagus erythrorhynchus (assembly GCA_013400855.1). Lineage (NCBI taxonomy): Eukaryota > Metazoa > Chordata > Aves > Passeriformes > Sturnidae > Buphagus > Buphagus erythrorhynchus. The sequence goes on along the minus strand of VZTT01040316.1, from coordinate 134,709 downwards.
CTTCATTTTTATTTGAACTGCAGTTTTAAAGCTGTCTCATTACCACATAGGACCTAATGCTGGTGCACCTACAAGCAACACTCCTGAACCTTCAAGAAAGACTGTGAGACTTGTATCACAATACCATGAATAAACATCAAGTTACATGAAAGTATTGGCTAATTATTTGTATAAGGCCTGATATGATTATCTCAATCAAAATTCAGTGAGCCAAAGGGTCAAATTCACCTGTGATGCATTTCCATGAAAACCAAGAGAGATGGTGTCATTATACCAGAAATTAATTTGTTAATTGGAGAGTAATTGGTTGTCTCTTGCTTTCTCTGTATTCAGCTGGCTTACAGATTTTGTTTTCTGCAGTGCAGTGTACTCTGAGGGTCTCATGTCTCTGTACAAAGCACGTGTTTAACTTTAGGTCATCTTGAATTCTTTTATTGAAATTGTACTTCCTTATCTTTGAGACTGCTCAACTTTGGGAGAGAACTGCATTTTTCTTACTTGTCAGAAATGAACATTCACCTTTATGGTTTGGGGTTAGGCAGCAGTTCACAACTGGAATTAATGGCAGCATATTTGGGTCCAATATTTTAATATAATGCATGATGCATCTTTATTTAAGCGTTCCCACCTGGGGAAGACTCCTATTCTGCTAGGCACAAGGTGGTTTGGGGTAGGGCAGAGCTGTGACTGCAGCCAGAGTTGCTTTGGAAGACGTGTGTGGTTTGAAGTAAATGGTAGGTACAGGAGCATGACTACAGAGTTGATATTTCCAGTAAATTAGAGAATAAAAATGTCATGAGAAATTTAAATATTATTTATAGTTGACCTTCATGTCTGTTTTTAATATTCAATCTGCTGAGTGTTTAAAAAAGCAATTAAAAGTCCCATATAATGTTAAAACCCTTGATAAATGTAATAAACAAATGACATATTCAAAAGAGAGAATCTATGTCCCATTAGGAGAGAAAAAGAAAGATGAGAGCAACATATGGCAGTATAATTAGAATGATTAGGGAAGCACATCAACAGAATTTATGCTGCAGGGAGAATGTAATAAGAAACCAACACACTTTCCTCACTGCCTTGAAAACTGCAAATATCGCTGTCTGAAAAGGAGAAGATGCAGAAAGGGTCCCTGGCATTTAAAGCTGTAACTTGTGTTCTTCTGTCATTATTAAAGATGCACACAGCCATCTGCAAACCATTTATTTTTTGCAGAGTTCACATTGTCCCATTGCTTTGATTAATAAGGAGCAATATTACACCTCAGCTGCTTTTCAGAAAGATGCTATTTTGGAAACCTAATTAATACTCATTCCACAGTTAGCTTGAGGTGTTCGTTAGTGCCAGATACTGAGTTCTTATTTGTTTCTCATTATGTGGAGAGTATTGCTTCTCAATGCCAGCGTTTTTGTTTTGCATTTTGGAATAACCTTTCGACACTCCTGCTTCCCCCAGCCCTCCCTTCAGAAGAGCTAATAACACCTGTCATCATTATTTTCACATGCCTGTTAATGTCTGTTGAAGATATTGTAGGCTATTTACATAGATAGACTATCCTGATGCACGACAAATATTCCAGCCATTTTCTGAACAGTTGGGCCAAAGAGAAAAGCAAAATTTAGAAACTTGGCAATGCAATTAAAATCTCAGCGTACCACTAAGGGTCAGTATATACTAGGCAAATGAATCATCACAAAACTGAAAGAGTGTGTATGGCCTAGCAGAAATACCAAATAATTTTTCTTCCCTAAACCCCCCAGATTATTTAATAAAAAAAAAAACAGAAAATCCATAGGACAATATAGGCACTGAATTTGTATAAACTCCATCAGCCCACTTTGATGAAACTGGAGGTTAGTAGCATCTTACCAAGCAGCCTGGGCTTTAGCAGAGGGTGCACAAATATCCTGCTTGAGATTTGCTCTGAGTGCTGCTATCCTCACTGGAGGATAAAGGAGAGAACACGGCAAAGCAGACGGCATTTAGCATCCACTCAGTTGCCAAGTATAAAGCTGTGCATGAAAAGGTTAAATGTAATTGCACATGTCAGGAATCAACAGAACAACTGAGGCTCTTTCTGGAGCTCACTCTTGTGCTGAGCTGCTATAGAAAAAATAAAAAAAAAGAATGAAAAAAGAACATCTGTGGGCCTGGGCACTAATATGGTTGCAATGGGAGAGGAAGAAAGGGGAGTTTGAGGGACAGCATGTTTTAAATATGCCCTTACATTGTACCCCCAGGGTTAGTGGACAGACAATGCCTTATTTTCTAAAGGAATAAGGTTCCTCATGAAAAAACTTGTTTCAAGAGAACAGAAATGAGGTGGGGAGCCCTGCACTGAGCAGGACATTTTGTTGTACAGTGCCAGAAAAGCAGACCTGCAGCCTGTAGGAGCCCTACTTGGGTCCCTCTCCAACCACCACAGCTCACTCAGGCCAGCTCTGGAGACAGCCATCCATTGCTTCCCCTGCTGGAGTAAAAGAAATGCTTTTTTTTTAAAGAGTGAAAACCACCACCAGCCTGGCCCTTTACGTTACAGGAGTGCAGATAAACTGGAACTCCCTTTCTTACTGACTGCCTGGACCCTGGACACCGTGGGATGCCCTCCCCAAGCACAGACAATAGAACCTCTCCTGCAGCCCTGCCTCAGAGTCAGTGTTGGATGGGACACTTTTGGTCAAATAACACCAACAGTGCAAGAACTAATGCTGATTTTTCAGTTTGCATAGTGGGGAGAAATAATGGTACTATGAAAAGACAGTGGGTAAATCCTTGAAGACTTCAACAGAATTTATAGCGATCTTTAAAAATAAAAAAGGCAAGAAATCCAGTAATTAAATTGATAGCAGGATAATAGAAGTTTTTCTGTACACTACACATTGTATTTCCCCAAAGGAAAGTATGGTTCAGCCAAAACCTATGGTCTTTCTCAAGCAAAATTCCTCTGACTTCAGTGGAATGTATGCTTTAGAAAACATACTTTGGAATGCTTTAGAAAGGAGTTTTAAATCTTGACTCATAATATCTACTTAAATATTATCTGATTTTGCACCTGGAGAATAAACAATATACACCATTCTGAAAGTCAAATACAGTTCAAATTAAATCTGGGTGGGTTTTTTTTTCCCTATTATTTATAAAGTGTAATTATACTCAGGTCTAACAGTCAACCTGAAACAGTGTTTTCAGTGATGAATTCTCCTAGCTCCTATCAGGTGCTTTGTGTGTTTTCTCTGAAATGCTGAGATTCCACATGTTCAATAGCTTGTCCTGGTATTGAGTGTTATAAATCATGCCCATGCTTTCATTTGCTCACAGGTCCTAGACAGTTCTCATCTGCAGCCTGTGGGTACTAATAACCAGCAAAAAGCCATTAATATCCAAAGTGCTTTATTAGCTAGCAACACAGAGAGATGGTGTGAGGTTAAACACCAGTGACTGATTCACAGCTTAGGAGTACTGTGGCAACGAGCAATTTTGTGAAGACCCTGGTGCTGTGCAAAAGCAAAGCCATGGCAAAGCTGGGAGCAGAGCTCAGCACTTCTTGCTGCCATTCCAGACCTGACCTGGGGCCATTCAAACAGTTTCTGAAGAGTCATTTCCTTCTTTTTGTTGTTTGGGACATGAAAAGCTCTCAGTCTTGTAAGTCCTGTAGCGGCTTCTGTATAATTGCAGAGTCCTTCTTTAGTCCTTCTTCACACCCTTGCTGAGCTGGAGTCGTGGATCCTGTCTGCAGTGTGTCTACAGAAAATGGAACCAAAGAGGACAGATACAGAGATACAGATGGAGGGAAAAAATGGCTCTCAAATATAAAGAAACACTAGTTGACAGATCCTGTTCTCAGCAGGTCTTCGTGGAAGACCTCAGACTGAGAGTGAAATCACCATGCAAGGCATAGACAAAAGGCTCTGTGTTTTCCTATATTTCANCCTTATTCCATTTTATACCATAGAGTTTGCATGGTCTAAAAAATGAAAAGGATGGTATGAACCATGCTGACTTCAGCCAAAGCCCTGGGACTCAGACACGAGGTGAATTGGTGCAGTTTGCTGTGCTGGCTCAGACTGAGGCAAGCACAGGGCAGGATGGCTGTGACCTGTCCTTGTTGCAGGTGACAAAGAGGGATGTGGCACTTGCCAAGGCTCAGCTGGGGCTGGGACCCTGCTCACAGGCCCTGCACATGCCTGTGCTCCTCACTCCCCCACTGGAACCTGTTCTAATGCCTCCAGATAACAGTGATCTTGTGTAGAGAAATCCTTCTGGCTGCTGTGACAAGGCAGCCTCAGACCAAAAGCAACCCAAATATTTAAGTGTCACATATCCAGGGAACGCAGGGAAGAGTGTCTTTGCATTGTTCTCTAGAGTCACCTCTGCTTACTTTGTTACTTTTTTTCTATCCACATCACTGCAAGGAACTCTACCAACAATGGTAAAAACTGCCCTTAACCAAAAGGATCATTTTATATGAACATTTCTCTGTAGCAGAACAAACCCTCTGTTCAATAGACAGTCTCGTCCAAATTAATGTATTATTTATTTTGTACCTTTTAAATCACTTTTATTTACAACAAGCCTTAGATACACCTCACACACAGTAATTAAGCTCTGGCAGTACTGACGTCAGGGCGCAAACGCATTTGCAAATTACATTTCTAAGTCATAGAAAATAAAAGAAAAAAGACTTTAAAATAACTGTTTGATCTCCATGAAGAAGGGTCACAGGGCACGTGTGCAGTGCCTGCAGAGCCCCCCATGGGGAGCAGGGGGCCAAGGGCCAGTTCAGGGGCTCTGCAGGACCAGCTCTGCCCTGGTTAATGGCCCCACTCCTCTTCCCGCTCGCCAACTCCCTCCTCTTCTTCTGGAAACACCGAGTCACTCTGACTCTTCAGGTGCTTAATCCCTGAAAGTACAGAAGTCATGGTTAAGGTTGTGTTTAGCTTGCATCAGGTATTTATTAGAGAAGGAAGAAACAGAAAACCAAAATAAGGGTAAGTTTAATGCCCATATTGACTCATTTTTTCACAAACCTCTTAAAGTCATATAAAGTCATGGTATATTTACAACAGACATATTCTCTGCCTTGAATAAAGTCTCCAAACAGTATTTGCTTCTCTCTTTTTCTTGGTGCACCTTGGTCAGGTTTGTGTTGAACACCATTGCAAAGCTGTCCTGAGGCCAAGAGAGCCTGACAGAGGCTCTGTCCTGAAGGAGACTGCTGGCACCAAAGCTGTGACAGCACTGGATAATTCCTAACATGAGAATGTGTTCTTTTGACCTCCAAGTACCATGAGGGGCTGGATGAAAAGGGTAAATACCTATCACAGGATATTTGGAAGTTCAGGTTTGAGGAAAGTTATGAAGTACCTACTGCTGACTGGTTTCAGCCAACAAGTGAAGTAGACTTCATGAAAATGAATGAAATTACAGTTATTTCCCTGTCTCATGTGCAGTACAAGCAAGCAGACTTCAATGAATGGGACTAATCCCATCTTCTCAGCTCTGCCTTGGTGCAATAGAATTCAAGCTGGAAAAGGAAGCAACATCAAGGTAAAAAATGACAGAGAGACCAGAAAGGAAGAGTTGTTTTTTCAAAAAACCTAAAGAGCAAATGCACGAGATTAATCTCAGGGTCCCCCAGTTTGTGACAAACAAAGTGGGAACATAACTATTGATCAAAAATGCTTGATTTGAACAAAACATAAGCCTGAATTAGGCTATTTTCTGGTGCCATTACTGTCATTAAAAAAAATATTTTTTATTTCATTAAAGATCATATGTAGTTCTAGCAACCATTTCTAACTGTTAGGAAAAACACTTCCCTTTTCTATCACTTCCTTTCTGTGATGAGTAGAAGTGATACCCCAGTTGCTTTATACAACCATTGCTAGATAATCAAACACCCCAGTGTGCACCCTGCAATTCGTACCACTTGTAGGGGCACAGTTTTTGAAAAGGGATTCACCCTTGAGGGGTGGGGACAAGATCCAGATTACTGCTAATTGTGAGTAAGAAGAATTGATGATGGTGTAAGTCCAAGAGTTTTGCCCCGGTGACACTTAATCTGGAAGTTCCTACACCTCACTATTTATGTCCACACCACTCCAAAATACAGGATAGATATTTTTTCAAATATATCACTTGAAAAAAATCTCAGCATAAATTATTCCAGTTCCAGCAAGTTACAAATAGCTGAAAACAGTATCTTACAATGGATGTTCAACAACCAGCTTCACTTCTAACAGGAGCCCATCACTCTGTGCTGGACTCTGGGCTCCCCTATCTCTTTTCTTCCACACAAATGACAGCACACAGTCTCCTGGGATACTGTTGTTCCGACATAAACCTAGCAAATACATTAATTCGCCAAAGCCACAGTCCTTGTAAGTGTGCCCTGCAATAATCAAGCCATTTCCAGTTAAGGAGCTGTGATACATGAAGGTGCTCAGCTGCTACCTAGCTCTTAGCAGCTCCTCTTTAGCAACACCCTTTAGTAGGACAAATACTTTAAATATAATTTCACCTAACTGTAGGTTAATGGATGTTTGTTTCCAAATTGTGTTGTGTTTTTAAGGTAAATTTGTCTCCTGTTGTTTCCTCTGCACTTACAGAGCCATTTCTTGCACAATTCACAGTACTCATCTAACAGCTGCTGTTCAGTACTTCAGACAGGAATTGCTAGGAGCCAAAGTGAATCATTTTTTTAGGGAGCTTTTTGAAGATGAGAAAGGGAAAGTTATGGACAGAAAAGAAGGCATGTGATACATGGTATGATGAAACCATGGAAGTGTATTTTTTGTAGGAGTGAATACTTTTGGTTATATTGTTTAATTGCAATATTAAATATCAAAATTGTAGGAAACTGAGATAAATTATGTCAATGAGCATTACCCATTGATTTTTGCATGGCGAGTGGCTATTGATCTTATTTAATGATTTTTTCATAACCTCCATTCTGCAGCCTGCCTTCACCTCTACCACTCATTTTATGCTACAGCGTCCCCTTGGAAGTTTCCTTCTCTAACCACTCAGTGCACAAGATTTCATGTACTTATATGTAAGCCTCAGGATGCTCTCAGCATCAGGTTGTCAGAAGGAACTGACCTTTGGTGTGGCATTATGAAACAAGATGCTTATCTACACAATGGAATAAATTAGTATGAACTGACATAGAGGTAATGAAATTCCTGTCAGTAACACATGAACATGTATGACAGGAAATACTGGTAACTGTCCTGAAAAGATACATTTTCTGAACAAAGCTGCAGACTTTTACAGTGCAAAAAATGACCTGGAGTAATAAAAATACTTGTTAAATTACAGCGATCACACTCTTTGATTAAAAGCATATCTAGCCACATAACATTGCATTGCCCACAGTGGCTGCCAAGGGTGGGCAGGAGGCTTTGGAGCTGGGCAGGTGCACACTGGCACATTCAGCCACAGCTCAAGAGAAGAGACTGGAACTGTGGCTCTCCAGCGTGGCTCCAGTGGGGTTATTCAGGCTGTGCCCTGCCCTTTGTCAATATGAACCATATGACAAGCAGGTGAAGCTCTATCCACAGAGAGTGTTGCTGGATCAGTTCAGCATCTTTGCTTAGCAATATCTGAATTGTTTGCTGAAAGGTTACATTCTGTTAGAGACTGAGTAAAAATTCATTACTCAGGTCACCTCAACCATTTTTACAACCACAACCATGGCAACGCTAATTTATCAGAAAGGATATTTCCTTCTCATATTTCCAATCTTTGTACCAGTAACACAGGTCATGCCCTCAGCTTTCTCAGCTAGTAACCAAGAAGGACCAAAATGCTGTAGTTGGGGGCTTATTTCTGTTCACTGATTGAGCACAGTGTAAAGATGAGCATGAAATACAGACTGTAAAATTTTACTTGTAGCAAAAAAGTAAAACAAAGCCAGAATATTTTGGAAGAAATTGTTTGTATGTAAGAGCACATCCAAGTTAGAAACGTCAAGTCACTGATTCCACGTAAACTGCACAAGCTTTACAGTATCAGTTGCAATAGGGAGGACTGCAAATGCTGATCCATGGAGTCACCCTGTCCCATCAATGTCCCTTTGTCCAGGCAATGAATTTATGGGCACTCTGTTTCCTGAAGTGCTGTCCTGATGCTGCTCCATTCCTCTCACTGGGTGCCCTGCCCTGCTCTGCCCTTTCTTGGGGATGGGGCTCACAGGGTGCCACCCATCCCACTGTCCCCATGAGTTCCCAATCCCCTGTGCACCTGACCCAGCCTCTGCTTCACAGCGTCACACCCTGCCTGGGGCTCTGCTCTTCACCTGCAGCAAAAACCCCCTTCCAGACCAAACACTGCCCCTTCTCACCACTCTCTGAAAACGTTTCATACCCACAATGTGTTCACACTCATCCTTATGCTACTTTAAAACAAAGTCTGTTTGGACACTACTAAAGCCAGCAGGACAAGAACTGGTTTTTCCCAAAGGGCTTATATTTCACTGCAGGTAATTTAATCCAATTAATGTTGATAAACAAACCCATAATTTCAAACTAGATTGTGTAGCCATACACTAATATAATTTGAACTGTCAGTTCTTTTTAGATTAAGTCACTGTCTCAAAGAATATTTGTAGAATTCTAGATACTTATGAATGAGAATGGGACAATTTTTTGTCATTTTTGTAGTCACATCACATCCATGCTGTTTCGTCAGCAGCTGTCTTTTTGCTTCTCTCCATCTAACCAAAGCATCAGCTTAGAAAGCTAAGTAAGGTCACAAGATTTGAAATAACCAAGTGTTCCTGAATTAAGTATCTCTTGAAAAAGAATTTTTAAAATATTCAAGTAATTAAGGCAGCTCCCCATCCTATTTAACACTTCTTCCTTCACTCTGCTTCACTGCCCAAGAAAGGGTGTTGACATTTACCAAACTCAGGATTGAAGTCTGGTTGGCAGCTTGAATTCCCTAAAGTTTGAAGGGTTATTTAGTTTTATGATTTGGAGCTGATCCTCTCTCTATCAAAAACAAATTTCCAGATTTGCAGAAAGCAGTGAAAGGCACAGATAAAACAGGCTTATTTTCAGTGTTTCAGAACTCAAATCACTTTGAAATTATCATGCAAACAGATCTGGCCAAAGAGGATAACAGCCAAATAAAAATGTCTCAGCCAATGCTAAATGAATTATTTTCTAGTTTCCTTAGCAAAAATGAGAATATCAAAAGAAATATCATATAATCATACCACTAAACAGAAAAAAGGACTATTCTCTTTAATAGTACATTCTGGTTTGCATTTACCAGTTAAATATGTTTTGACTTCTCTGATGTGTCTTTCTCATAATGCTTTTTCCCAATTGAAGTTTTGATCTAAAATATGCCAACAAAACAAACAAACAAACAAAGACAGAAAACACAAAACCCAACCAAATAGAAAAAAACCTGCAAACTATTGTCGTTAAATCCAGCATCCAGCACAGGTGTTTGGCTGAGCTGGGTGCAATGGCAAGCACCTGTGAAGAGGCAGATGAAGCTGGTGTCTCCCAGGGCAGCCTCCCCCAGGGATAGGGATGGGCTCTGCAGCCACAGGAGAACAAGCAGCTGCCTCAGCTCAGGGGCAGCTCTGGGGCACCTGACAGCAGCCTGCCTGTACCAAGGAATGTTACCCAAAAGATGAAGGTGGCTGGTAGTGAATTGGAAGAGACTATTTTCGTGACTGGATATAAGGAGGAAATTATTTCACTGAGTGTATTTAAGCACTGGTGTGATTTCCCAGTGAAAATGTGATGTGTCTCTTCAAGGAGATTTTCAGCACTAAACTAGATAAAGCATTGAACCATTTTGTTGAATTTGGTGCTAATTCTGCTTTGTGCATCAGGTTGAACTGTAGACTTTCCCAAGGTTCCTTGCAACCTAAATGACTATATGACTTTATGAAATCATAACTCAGTAAATGCACCTTACCGTTTATAAGCATGTATTAACATTGACTGTGTGGGCTACATATTGATCCACCTGGGAGCTTCAAATGACTCCTTTCTCTGGAAAAGTGGTGAAGTGTCTAATTGCACCAGCCAGACTTATTTCAGGAATAAGATTCCTCTTCATTCCTTAAAATCATGGGACCCGACTAAATCAATATTTCTGTGCTGATTTTGGAAAACATACAAGCTCATATTTAGGTCATGTGGTCCATTGTGATTTATACATACATTTCCAGAAACATCTGGTGCTCCCAGTGGTGGCATGTGCTCCCTTCTGCTGCTCAGTGCCCGTGGGAGAGCCCAGGGCCTGTCCCTGCCATGAGCACCACAGTCCAGCTCTGACACACAGACACAGTGCCACCTCTGGCACAGGACACAGCCTCAGCTCTGAAAAGCATCAAATGCTTCCTGCTCCTGCCACCTCCAGCAGCAGCTGAGGACATCAGAGCCTGCAGGAGCAGCTGCCTGGCAGAAACTTGCTTTGACAGAAGCTGAATAATTATTAAAGAGTTTTCCTCTCTGTGATGACTTTCGGTTCAACAAAATACAGCTTCATCAGCCTCCATTCTCAGCACTTTCTACTTCTTAGAAATTTAGAAAAATCCAGTTTCATCATCTTCAAATGTTCATTGTCAAGTGCATGCCAGCTACACTGCCTGATTTTTTCAAATGCAAGAAATATATGTATTGTCTTCTCTCTGCCCCATTTGGAGAAGATATCAGAAACACAGCTGTCATTACTGGTCATGGAGAAACTCAAAACTTACCCCTGCACACACATCTCCTAGGAATTTTGACTTTTTTTATCAAAAATTTGGTTCTTTGGCTGGAAAGAAATTAAATCCTACTGTATATTTTATTTTATTTTATTTTTAAACAGCTGAAATACAGGAGGGCATACATTCCATGCAAGAGCAGAACATGAAACCAGTAAGGAAAATGCTATAGTTTCCCAAAACTTATTTTGAGCTTTCTCTGTTTCCTCTTTGCATAAATGACCTGTTATCTCTCTCCTTCATCTGTACAATCAGTTCCTGAAACCTTTAATCCATTTTTGCTTAAATGAATGGTTTAGATAAGCTGTGCTTGCATACAAGTCAGAGTTCAGTGCTTAAGCTTTCATTAGTAACTCTTAAAAAACAGTAACCTTATTCTTAACCCTACCTGCATCCCCTTCTTCTCCTTCTGCCATTCAGCTCACCAAAAATGATGCTCACTGGTTCCACCTTATCAGCCCTCTCTGCCCCCATCCTCCTCTTCCTTTGATCCAGTTGCCCTTGTTCCCAGTCTCAAAGCTTTCTGGCCAAGTACATGGTGACCTCTCTCTCCATCCTTTCCAGCTTGCTGATGTCTTTGCCTCTGACAATTTTTGCCCATGTTCTCCTCCCCCCTGGTTCTTCTGCTGTTGTAATGCCTTTCTCCTTGCCGTTCTCTCTGATAGTCATTTTCCTTCCCATCCAAATTAAAACCCTGGAGTGCATCTTCTATGCAAGCTCGTGGAAGTCTAAGACAATACCTCAAAGTGGGAAAGTCAAGCTCTTGATCTGAAGTCCTGTCCAAAACATTCATCTACCATGAACAACACTGTCATTTTCCCCTGATATTTAGGCTTACACATTTCTCTAGATCCCCATTCCAATTGTCATCTGAGTCTCACATGTCTTTCTTGTTTAATGCATCCCATATAGTCTTTACCATTTACCCAGACTTTGAAACTCTCCTTGTTCTGGGGTCTTCACTACTACCACATCTCCTTCTGTAAGCTTTGTAAGTGTACCTTTTCTCCTGCCACTTTTTACCCCCTTGAGTGCCCTCCATTGATTCCCTCCAAAATATTTCAGACTAATGGTGACTATTTATGTTTCCAAGGAAAATTAATTTTCTTCCTATATTATGGGCATCATCCACACTCATCTCAAATCAGGAAATGATACAGCTTTGCTTCTCAAATTACTAGGCTTTTAGATTAGCATTTTCATTCCTTCTCCTAAAGCTCTGGAGAGATACAACTATCTGCTTCCATGGCTACTTCCAAATCCTCCTCAAAATCCTCAGTTATGGAATTTCAGAAACATCCTGAGAATATTTTTCTTGCCAGCCTGCTGAGACAAAGACTGTTGCTTTCCTCCCTAACATTCTCTATCTGTTCCTAAGCTTGATTGCTAAACCCTAGCTGGGAGTTCCCTGGTGCAACAACCAGCTTCTGTTAAATGTTTGAACAAGGTTTATGTGGCATAGACCAAATTCCTGGTGTGGGTTCCTGGATGCTTCATTAACCTCAATATGATATGACAAGAACTGTGGCACACAGTGACCTGTGGATGATTACTGACTATGAGCAAAGAGCCAGACAATGACTGACGTTTGTATGCAAACACAAGATGCATTTTACATACCTTTCCTTGTGTTTCTTCACTCCCACCTAGAAGCATGGCTTCAGTCTGACAAGCTGGCAGCTATTATTTCCCTTGCTGATGCTCATGTTCAATAATCACACCAGATGACCTGTGGCAGGAGGTTAATCCTGCTTCCAAGCAGATCTGGCAATGAGAGCACAGCCTCGTTGTCCAAAGGCAGCCACTCTCTTGGGTGGTCTCTAAGCTACTGGTGGTTCAAAGAGTATCAAAAAGTTATCTATGACATGACAATAAAACACAATAAAACACATAGTCCCAGACTTTGGCAACTCCCATATGTATGAGTGAGTGAACAGGAAAAACACGAGGGAAGGAAGGCAAAATAAAAATAAACAGATGTGGAAAATTTTGCTTTATAGATGTTGGTTACTGTGAACAGTCTGCTTGATATAGCCTTTGTAAGTTTTCTAAAATTTGGGTCATTCTTTGTTGAGAAAGACTGAAAAATGCTGCACTGTGCAAAAAAAAAAAAACCAAAAAAAACTGTCTCAAGGGATTCTGAGTGGTACCCATGTCTGTAGGTTTCTGTTGAGCAAGGTTTCACAGAAGCTTGATAACCAACATGCAAGGGTTGCCCTTAATTCTGTGGCCAATGAGTTTGAATATAACCAGGCCTTTTCTTTATTACGTAGATTTTGGTCCCACTCCTCCAGAAATTAATGAGATTTTTCTCTTACTGTTGTTAAAGAAACAAGAGTCAACATACGTAATTGATGTTAAGTTCCAGTTATAAAGGCAAAACCCCAGCTACTGTTTATTTGCAATGAATTTATGTAAAATACTGTAAATTACTGTTGTATGTGGTTTTGAAGTTTGAGATATGAGATAAACAAGTTGATACAGAAAGTAGGTGAACTAGATATTCTCAAACTCCTGTTTAGATTAGCCTAGAAAAAGCAAAATCAGGCTGTCACTCTGATTTACAATTGATGTAGTCTTCAAGCACCAGCAGATATGGTGGACTTCCAATATTTAGAATTAAAATAATCTGGAGCACAAATTTGGCAGTTTAAACTCTGCTGACATTATAGCAATATATAAATAATAATTTAAAAAACCCTCCATGTGTTGCATCATTTTATACTTCATACTTTATACTTTTTTCTCCTCCTCAAATTGAGGAGGAGAAAAAAATTCACATGTATGTTGTGATTATGAGACCAAGACATTATTCAGCCTTGCAAGTTCATTTAATTTTTTTTCTCTCTCTAATATGTATGACTAAATCAAAACAAATGATCTGATGCATTGGCAAATATGATGGGGTTATGTAGGTCACATATCTGATCTGGAGCAGATCAGATCATCAGCATATTCAGCAGGTCACCATGGCCCCATGGAGGTTTGTGAACGATCATTCAGAAACCCAGCAACAAAGTATGACTAATTTTCTAAATGTCTGCTGGTTGCTGCTAACTCTTCTCTTAGCTCAAGTCATACAATCCTCAGTTGTCATGGTGAGCCTTTTAAATGACAAATGTTGAGGCTCGTTTGAGGCTACTTTCAGTCAAAAGGCTCACTGTTAAACTATCAATGAAGACTGTATGAGAGCAGCAAAAATCATGCTGCAAATGTTTGGCTACTTTCCATTTTGTTCTCTGAGACATCGCTTTCAACTTCCCATTTTTCCCTCTCAGAATGGCTTGAAGCAGCACTGCCTCCTGAGGAGTAGCATGAAGGATGTTCTTGCACAGAAAGGCTTTTGTTGGCCCTCCACAGGCTGGCCAGACCATACACTGGAGAGAGGGGTCAGCTTTGCCATGGCTGAAGGGACTGCATCTCCCACTCACAGTAGCCTAAAGAGTAAACAGAGAGGTTTTTGTTGCCCCAGGCAACTTCTGCTAGCATGGAAACATCTTGTTCTGCTGGCCCTTCCTTCCCTTGCTAGCCCTCAGACTGCAGAAGTCAGCCAGTCTTCAGAGCTCAAATGAAGAGCAGAAGCTCCTGCAGGCAGGCAGCAAGTGTTTCAGCCCCTATCAGTCTCAGCCCAGCACTAATTTCCCTTTGGGAAACCAGGAAATATTTCTTAGCTGATTCTGTGGAGGATGGCTCTTGGTCAAATACCTCAAAAACTTGATTGGGAGAACATGCAGAGGTGGTTTCCATGTCAGTAATGAATCCAGGCAGTACTGCAAGGCTCCCCTCCTCACAGCTCCTGTGCTGCTCTGACCAGGAGCAGCTGGGGCCAGCAACCAGGAGAGGATTAGAGTTTTTGAGCTGACACTTTTCCATCCCAATTTTTCACAGCTAAAAGACAGGCTTAGTACTGCTGAATATGCTTGAATTCAACCAATGCAGGCAGACCTTCAAAAGTGCTGTGCTTTGACAGGTCCTGGGAGGCTGGTTAGAGCTGGTTAGATGGTCAGAATCTCCTCTGAGAAAGCACTTGTCTGGAAGCCAATTCTTACTGGGCAATGTGTTTATTTGCTGGAATTGCTAAGCCCTCACTTTTAACATCAGCACCACATTCAGTCAGGCAGCTATCTGCCTGAGAGTAGGTCAAAATCACAGGTCTGGCAGAATTGTTCCCTTATGTCAAAGGATTACAGTAATTTCACCAAATAAAAGGCCACATTTTCAAATCGCTAATCAGCTGCTCCATAATAACAGAAGTCAAAAGCTCTGCAACTGTCACAAATTATGTGCTAGAAACCACTGGCCTTAAAAAAAACATTTGAGAGTAGCATTTTCTAAACACAGCTGCTTTAAATTAAACCATCTTACACTTTCACAGGACACTTCTGCCATTCTTAGGATTCACCACATGCTTCTCCAGCCTATGTATCCAATTGGAGCCACTCTAGCCTGATTATCTTAAGCCAGGAGGCTCAAAGTGGGAAGTTGGTTTTACAACTAGAAAATCACATCAGCAAAGACTTGGGAAAGCTGATGCTAAAGACAGCATGAAACGATGCTCACTATTGCAGCTACAAAAGATAAGTCTGTTTAGAGGTGGGGACAAGCAAAATTTTAGTTACATAGACTGCTATGTACAAAATAAAACAATTTCATCATCCTACCTGCTATAAGTGAGTAAAGGAAAAGTTAAGGAGAATTAGGTAAATCTTGAATTTCATAAGAAGTCTTGACTTCTGCATTCTAAAACATATACCATTGTTCAACCTCAAATATGGATCAACTGTAGAATTAGGTTGAAGTGTGTGCTTTACACCAGAGATTCAATTATAAAAATAAGGGTCCTTTCCAGGACTTGAAATCAGTGAGCAGAAGTGGTCCTCCACTTGTCTCTATGCTATAAATGCAAACAACAAATGCTATATTCACAGCTACTGTTCCTTTCACAAAGCATAAAACAAGAGAGTTCTGCTCCCAATATGTTAAAAGATTAAATGGTAACTTACGTGTGAGGAAGGGAATCAAGTTCCATAGTTGTATTTTCTCTAATCTGTTCCTGCCAATAGTGGCAACCAAGAACATTTTCCCTTTTATAAATTTTATTTCTTGAGTTCTTAATGGGAAGTCTCTGACCAGCTCTCCTGGCCATTTCTCTTACTACAGCACAGTTATGTCTGTGTGTGTTCTTGTCCCGAACTCCCACTAGTGCTATGCAAACCAGTCTTGAAAGCAAATGCCTAAGGAATTTGCCTTCAGCAACTAATTCTTGGGGGAAATGCTGTATTAAAAAACCTGAAGGAGTCTGAGCTTTTTGGACCTTACATGGGCTGACATTTGCCCCTAGCTGGTCTGTGAGGTTCTTATGGTTGCACTGTGACAGAAGAGTAGCATCACATTTTATCCATGCCATATGTTTTAACTTCAAATTAAATTACATCCATTCAAATGGCAATTTTCATTCAGGTTTAAAAAACAAATTGGCTGGCAGAGCTGTGGTGATGGTGGGGAGAGCTGAAGCTGTGTGGCTCTGCTAAAAGCTGCAGAGAAGGCAGTGAGTGGTGCTGGCAGTGCCTCGCTGCTGGGGAGGGCTGGGATGGCCAGCCCAGAGCAAGGCAAGCCCACTGCACCCTGCTGTCCTGGCAGCACAGCCAGCACAAGCAAAGTGAAAAAGGAAAACGCTGCTTTTCTGCTAACCTCTGAACAGTAGGAACAAAGCCTAGCATTTTATCCTGTGATTTGCTTACAGTGATTTGCTCTCCCCCCCAAAAAAGGAATGCACTTGTCTGCGATTCCTTGTCCAGCCAGCAGAGAGACTTCCAGGACTTGGTTTTTCACTAGGCAGTCTGTAACAGGCCCAGGGTAACTCCATGCCTGACTTGGTTTAAGGATGGATTCATGCCAGAGCACTTTTAAAAATGACAGTAGAAGACTTCAGTAGCTAAATATTTGCACTTCCTTGAAGCTGGACATTTTTCATTTGTTCCTGATTAGGAAAATACCTCTGAAATTTTGCAGTTCCCTTTAGGAAGAAAAAAAAAATTAGCAATACCAGAACATTTAGTTTTGCCTATTTTGTTAAAAACAAAAAATGTAGACATGCTATAGGAAAATTAATTTGATTTTTACACACATTCAAGCCACAACGGAAATTAAGGTTTTTTCATTCAAAACCTAACAGAAAATGCTTTACAAAACATTTTAATCTCCTCAACTTCATAAGCCATTTCTAAGAAGCTGTATTTCAGTTTTCTTAAGGCATTCTTATCTGACTTCAATTTTTAGTGGACAGCATTACCCAGCTGCTCAAGTTTTCCTGGACAACTGCACTGTGGCTCTACTTCTCTAGATTTTGACTGACATGGGAATTTTTCTGAGGTCAAGAAACACAAACAGTTGAGAAAAAACTGACTGCCACATCCTTAGGGGAGAGAATTCTTGACAGAGAAGAGGAGGCTGTGATACTGAGAAGCAGAAGCCTGAGTATGTGGTGGAGTCCTGTGTGTAATGACTGAACAGCTCTTGCTTCTTCTGTTTCACCCCCAGGTCTGGCAAGACACCCCAGTATTCTCTTCAGTTTATACTCTGGATCCATATTTTCTATTTTTGTTATTCTTTTTGTGGTTATTATTTCTTTCTGTGATCTGGGGCAGATACAGAAAAAAATTAGTTAATGGCAGATATAAATTTCTTGTTGAATGTTCTGTTCAGCTGAGATTTTTGGAGTTAGGATTAAAGTATTTCCAGTAAGTTTTCAAAATGAAGACAGAAGCAAATCTTTGCTGGTCACCCTAAATTCCAAGGTGGTGTTTCTCTGGTATACTTCCTTGTGTGGCTTTCACTTTTAATTAATCGTGTCTCTTTCTTTCACCAGAAGTCTATAAGCTTCTCTGTTAATTTGCTGATTAATTCCCTACTGAATAATAATTATAATCTTCATTGTGATCCTTCCTATGATGACAAAGGAGATAGGATTTTGGCATCAGCATAACCTCACATCATTAATATTGTAAATGTTGAAATTAATTCTTCTTTTACGTATTTTATAAACAAGTTCAAATTTAGAAAAACCTTGTATAATTAAACAAGTGATTGATAGGCCAGTGTTTAGCTTATCCCCAGTGCAGTTGTTTCATGAGTGGCATATGAATAATAGGCCATTACTATTTTCTTCATATTACCCTGGGAAGTCCTAATTTTTGCTTCTGAGACATTTTCCCAGGTATGACCCATGCAAACTGGCAAGCAGAGAGCTTTCTTACAGAAGCAGGGAATGCACTTCCACAAGAGAGGTCACCCACTGGACTGAAAGGTGAAATTTGGATAGAGGCAACTGTGGGATGATGTTTTCACTGTGCTGTCCTCACCATGTTGTGAAAGGTTTAGTCTGTGCCAATTAGCTCTCATCCAGAAAGTTCCCAGCTGGCTGTAGGCACCTGTGATGATTTCCACTGGGTTTGGGATGGCTCTCATGACTTGGGAGCATAAAAGGGAATAGCATTGCTTTGCTGCAAGGAAGAGTTTTCACAGAGTAAGGGTACAAATCCCTTGAATCAGGGGAAACAAACTGGATTGTAGCAATTTATGGTGTTTTGCACAGTAATATAGATAGATTTTCCCACCCTTAAAAAAATACAAACCAATTTAGTACATAATGTTTATGTACAACCAGGGCACTTCTCTGGTAGGGAAATTTAGCAAAATCAAATCCCTAGCCTAGACATCAGAAGGTGTCTGGTACAGTGTCTGATCTTTTCTCCTCTGGAGAGGAGAAAAGAGAACAGTTAGAGGTTTAGTTTGACATCTTTAGTAATATTTTAAATTTGAAATATTTTCATTTTAACTTCTTCGACTTTTAGGCAACTGAAACTCCACCAAATTCTTATATTTAAGTATTTTTGATTGCTGGAAAATTAAAACTCAATGTTAAGAAATACATTATTCAACATAAAATGCAGTCACCACAAACTATTTGCACTGCAGCTGATACAGCCAATCTCACCTTGCAGTTGCCATGGACAGCAAAACATTGGGACAAAATCTTTGCTGGCTCTTTGTTGTGTGAGTGACTTGAACCTGTGAGAAACCTGCCTCTTCTGGTTTGCCCAAGGCATCAAAATACCCCAGAGCCAGCAACCAGTACAACCAGAAGGCAATTATGCTATAGAAACATGCTGACACAGAATTGTCAGAGCCTGAAAAAAAAAATTGCTCCCAATTTCTCTGGAAAGCACAGTAAGAATATCAATTTACTCAGTTTAATTGGGGAAAATGTAGACAAAGTACAGAAAAGGTAGGCTGTCTTCTAAAGGTTTAGACAGATTCAGATCATATTCATAGATTCTTTAAAAATTAGTTTTTACACTTAGATCTTGTTAAGAGTGAGTTGAAACAAAAGTCAGGCTCTAACAACTCGTGGGATGTGGGGAATACCACTGGAATGCAGGTGGAATGTAGTAACAGCGTCACAGATTTTAAGATGAAATTAGTTAGATTTAATGTAATTCCACTCCTTATAACTGTTCTTGCCATTCAACAGTGGAGCTGCACCTAGGAGTCACCAGAGGGAGCCTGCGTGCCAAAAAAATCCACTGTTTTAAAAAACTCTTTATTTTCTTGTGGATTGCAAGGAAATTGAAAGGTGAATTCAGATAATTTCTCCTCCTTGCTGAAAAAAAGAGAAGCCTGCTGCCCCCCTTTGCCTCTGTAGGGGGTGGCCAGCCCGTGGCCAGAGGTAGCCACTGGCCCTGGCAGTGTCTCTGCCTTCCCAGCTCTCCTCCCACTGGGCACTCCTTCCTTGAGGCTCCTGTGTGGACACAGTCCCAGCTGAGCTGGGCGGGTGTGTTTGGGTTCTCTGCACCTCTCCACGGTGTGCCTGTGTCCCTGTCACCTGGAGAGATGCCACTGCAGGGAGTACCCACGTTCCTGCACCATTCCCAGGCTTTCCCAGATGTGTGTGCACATCTCCTCCTTGCTGTGTGCCAACACACACAGCAATGGTGCACCCTGAGCTGGGACAACCACAGCAAACATTTCAGGAGAGTGCTTTCCTTCTGAGCAGTCACTAGATCCCACAACTCCTCTAATTGTATTGTTAGAAATAGTTATTATAAATTATAAATTGCTCAGAGCCTGCTGATCATCTCCTCAGGCTATAAAAGATCCGTGGAATAACACTGATTGTTCTCAGGTTGTGTGAGAGCTGAAAAACCTGAACTATCCTCCCTCCCTCTGTTTCAGGAAAACCTAGCAGCTACATCAGATGAGAGTTTTTAAACAAATTCCTGCTGGCCTGTGCAGCTCACAGGAAAATGAATCCCTTTTCAGATCCATATGCTAGCTGCACTATTTCCTGTGTTTTTTTGGTCACAGTCACACATAATCCATGTGAGCACTCAGTCCTAGCTGCAGGCCTGAAAGGATGTGGTTGAAATCTTCAGGGTGCTCATGTTCTTGTCTCCATGCCAAAGCTCTGGTGGATGGTTTTGGGAACTCTGTATTCTTGCTATACTGGGCAATGTTGCATCCCAAGGGGTGAAGGAGAGGAGAAATTATGGAGGGGAGTAGAACCACATGGCCTTCTGTAGAAATTTTTGGTTTTCAATAAATTCAGACCAATAGGCATCCACTTCAAAAGGAAAAAATAATCAAATACTAAAAACCCAGAAAACATCCCCACCACAAGAAACCAAGCACAGATGGTCCCTAAAAATCAAAAGCATGGTTTCTCTATGTTTCTCTTAGCTTTACCACAGAAGTAAGGACCACGTTGCTCAGAAACAGTGATATCACAAGGCTAATGTGCTACTGGGACCTTGACTCGGGCCAGGGTGAAACCTGAAATAAAAGAGCTAATGGTAAGGTACAGTCCCTGGAAGAGCAGCCTGTGGCCAGGAGCCACTCTCATGGAAATCATTGCCCTGATCCCAGAGGAGTCAGAGCAGGTGGTGGGAGCTTGGCTGATGGCAGGGAGCCTGCACCTACTTGCACATGCTCATAAAGACCAGCACAGCTGATGGAATTGCAGCTGGAAGGTCGTGGGATGATTTTGCTGTGTCAGGCTAATGCCACTGCTCAATGCACGGTGGTGCCTTCCATGTTCTACAGATTCACTATTAACCTTGAGCTTCCTTGTAGTCACTCTGTCTTTTGAAAGCTTTGCCTTTTGGGGTGGGGATTTTTATATATGAAATTGTACTACATGGAGAGGAAACATTGATAGCCAAAGAGGGACTGTAGAAGTATGCAGTTAGGTACAAATGCAGGGAAGGCTTTTCTTTCCAAGGGTAAATTAAATGAGACGGCAGCCCATTTACTATGGAGACTTTTTAGAAATACACTACT
>VZTT01040316.1:90830-113610 GCA_013400855.1 Buphagus erythrorhynchus | reverse complement strand
CCCGTGCCCCCTGGCAGTGCTACAGGAGGAGTGTGGTCTCCCAGTGGGGCTGATCCCCACACAGCCACAGGGAGTGCGCCCCTGGCAGATGCCCTTGTCCCCACTGCATGCACAATCCTGCCCTGCCTGTCTGGGAGATGTCAAACACTGACCAGGAGCAGCAATGTGTAATCTAGGTCTTCATTCTGCCATCTTGCTTGAGATCAAATTCCAGGTTTACAATGCTTTAGATGAAACAGAGGGGCAATTATTATTTATTACAGCAGGGCTCGCTGGAGTCAGTGTCTGCCATGTGGCTGGGTTATTAACCTCCAGCATAGAACACACAGCAAGGAAATAAAATTTAATGCCCTATCAAATGGCTGACTTCATAAGAATCTTACATCTTCTTCTATAAAAATATTATCTTTTCTTCAAAGGCTGCTTCAATTCAGAACACAAAACTGCCAAAATCTTTGTAATTTCACTATAAATACATCTTGTAATATAAAGTAACCAGAACGACACATGCTTCCCTTTCTGGGATTTCTACTTTACATTTTAAAATATGTACTATGTCTCCCACGTTTTTGTTCTATAATATTTTATGTTGCAGCTCTTAAAAGGTTGACTTTTAAAGTGGACTGTTTCTGATTAGAAACAGTATGATGTTTGCACTGCTCTGTGTTTAATACAACAGTGCTTAATAACTCTATTTTCAAGTCATAAATGCTGTTTCACAGCATTTTTCTAATATTAGCTTCTATCATAAAAATAAAGTTGTAGCTTTAGAAGGAGGCCAGTCTAGCATTCATTGCACAAGATTAGAAGGAACTATCAGATATGTGGATTTCACATCGAGCCAAATGAGGTCAGTGGAAATACTCCCCCAGACCTTGGTCTGTGTTGGACCACACGTGGTAATTTAGGGACTGACATTAGTGCTCAACACAGCCTTTTTTCCTTTTCTCCAGGTAATAGTGGCAGATGACAAGTTGTAACACAAACATCCCAGTTTTTCTGTGGAACAGATCTCAAGCTTAGTCTCCACTGGACACCTTGGTCTCTCTATAGGTACTGCAATATTTATTGCAGCCAAGCCCAGAGCCATTTTGAAGCAGGAGCCGCCAGCTGTGTGAAATGAAATGTATTCAAAGCTGCCAACAGTAAGAAATTAAATACAGACTACAGCAGTGTCTGCCAACATGTTGGGCAGCACCTTAACGATGGCAGCCAACTGAACTTGAGATGGCAGCAATCTGATGTATCCCTGTCACCAACTCAGAGATTCACTAATTAATTTAGCTTTTTTTTTTCCTTAATTGTATCTACTGTCATCATCCTACTGTTCAAGTCTGAGGAAGGAGAGAGGAGGGTAGAGAGGGGGAAAGAGACCAGGCACTAGAAGGTAACATCTTGGTAAAGACAGCCAGGAAATTTATTCAAGGCCATTCTGCATCAAGTGGTGTGGTTATATCAAAGTGCATCTGACCAAGATGTGGATAGGAGCAGTATATAAATGATGAGAACAAGTAGTTTGGGAAACAAAGCTGCACCTCTTGTGACCTAATTAGGGACAAGGAAAAATCACCATCATACAAAACTGCAGCATAAAACTTCTATTCCCAGTGCTTCAGAAGGTCCAGACAGTTGTGGGCCTTCCACCCAGGAAACAAAATGCACTGATGGCATTTTGTCACATCACAACACATGAACAAACAAGAGCAGTGCACATAAAGAATGAAGCAGAGCCAGCCTTCTGTTACCCAAGAACAAATTACTGAGACAGATTTTCTACTTAAAAGAAATATGTTAAAGAACTGGTACAACCAGGCTAAAGAACAGATATTTCTCCAGGGACATGCAGCTCTGCTAAGGCACTAGAGGAAGATTTTGCCCAAACCTCAGGAACTGCTCCAATCACTGGACATTACCTGTTTTTGTGGAGCAGTCCTAGCCCCTTGCCCAGTAGTTATCACAGCCATTTAGCTTATTGGAAAAAAAGAAGGTCCAAAATACACATTCAGGACTGAGAAGATAATTGAAAACCATCTCCATCTCCTATTCTGGCCATATGGCTGATGTGCAGCACAATCATCTTTGAAAAAGGATCATTGTTGGAGAGATTGGGAAAATGTAATAGCCTGAGTCAAAGTGACTCACCCACATAAGAAAAGTTTTACTGAGCACCAGCTCAGTCTGTGAATGTTCACAGGCCTGGCCTTGATGTTCAGAAGATTGTGTAAGATGTCTGATATTATGGCAAACATTAATTTCCTAAAACTTAAATTTAAGCCTATGTATGAAGCAGAAGCAAAAAAAGACATGGTATTTTTCTTTCTAGAACAGTGTGATGTTTCATGTTCTTGCACTGATGTGTATGGTTAACAATAGAAGCTCTTTGTATTTTGCCATGTAAGAAGGTAGCCTGTAAAATGATACAAGTTTTTATAGAGACTGCTGAAGTCTTAGAAACTTAATTCCTGTGCCACTTGAAGTAAATTTAGCCTGAGATTTTTGTTCCACAATGATTCTCATGGGCTCCAAACTCAGTGCTTACCATACTAACAATAATCTTTAATGTCTCCAGACTCTACCCATGTTCGTTGTTAACCTTCAGTCACAAAGTAATGAGATGCATCAGACATCATCAAGCTGGCCTAAGGGGTTACAAATTTGGATGAGGGCCACATACTGTACTAATTGCTTCTAATAAATTACATATTTCAGGAGGGACATCATGATTTTAATCATTTATTCTGCATGTTGTTTCCTTTGGAGAGAAGAACAAGCAGGCACTAAACAAGCAGAGCATCTGAAATTCATGGCAGAAGCTAGAAGGAGCTCATTTAATATCAACCATCATTGTAAATACTAGAATTATGCATGTATCAAATCCCTGGGTCTGAACACTTTGGGAAAAGCCAGTGAGTTCTGGTTGTTTTAATGACTCAAACGAAAATAATGTCTTTGAATGATCTTTAGATTTATAACAGCTCTGATTTAATCCCATTTCAAATCTTGTAGCTGGGGCCTAGCTCAGGAAAAAGCCTTTGTTTTTATGCAAAGAAAAATACATTAGGGGAGGGGAATTCAAAGCATTTATTTCCCAAAAGGCTGAAAGGGAAAACAGTCAAAGGTATCCCTTACTTGTGTGGGGAATGACTTTAATTATGATTTGATGGCTCCTCATTGCAAAGGTGGTCCAGTGAACACAGACAGCTACAATAACTTTCTTTAAAGCCTTCTGAAATTAGTAGGATTTTGATCTGATCTAAACAGCCTCTTGCAGAGTGAACTAAGATGAGTGAAGTTTTCTTATTTCCCTGACCTCTAGTACATCCAGGCCAGTAGACTCACTGCTAATGAAATCCTCAAATCACTTGGGAACATGCACTTCCTTCACAGAGGGAGACCTTGGTGGTATTTAAATAGCCACTAGTATTAATAGCAGTAGCTGGTAGATAATGTGGGGATTTGGGACCTCTAGGGAGCAATGCAGGTTTGGGAACAGCTCAGGCTGTCTTCTGTTAGTCTTTGTAAACCTTGCTTCCTGTCACTGCTGTCTGCATTTCCTTCCAAGGATGAGCTGAGCTACCAAAAAAAACATGACTACTTTGGTGAAAAGAAAACTGCCTCAGCACCAAGTATGCCCTGGGATGGAAAGCTGCACTTGCAGCTCTGAGACTCAAACGTGCTCTTCTGATTTTCAAGTGGTAATGTGACACCAAGGAAGCTCCATTGCCTGGGGTGAGTGCAATCCACTTCTGCCTTGGCAGTCCAAGATGCCTTCACTTGCTCCCTCTCTATCTAGGAGGGTTATCATCCCAATTTAGACTTCTCTGGCAAGTGTGAGGGTAAAAAATGAGACTCCTGGGGCTACTCTAGCCCACCAAGCAGAATAATGAAGATATTTCTAAAGATGCTGTTTGTGCTTGGATGGATGGATGGATGGATGGATGGATGGATGGATGGATGGATGGATGGATGGATCTTTGTGCTAAAACAGCTGGACATCTACTTTGGAAAAGGATCAAAGGATTCTTCTTGGTTTTGTCATGCAGAACAAGAAGCAGATTAGTAAATAGGAAAAAAAGGCCTTACACAGTGAGAACTAACTGGAAAAGATTGCCCAAGGCAAAACTGGTGACTATTCAAATTGCAAAGCATTCCTGTGGTTGTTTTTATGGTATTTTTCATAGGGACGTTCAAGCCAATTTTCACACATGAAGAAGAAGACCTTAGAGGATGAGAAAATTTGAAGTTCAGGCATGAAAGCCTATGAATAACAGAAGAAAGAGTGACACAGAGAGGGGAGCTGGAGATTATGAATCCTCAGTTAAGATTGCTGCTAGACATAGGAAACAAGACAAGACAAGAGGTGAATCATCATACAGAAAACATGATGGATTCCTTTGGTGCAATCTTCAGATACTGACTTTTGCCACCATTGCATGCTACATACCAGCATGGAATTAACAAACTCTAGTGTGGCAGGTTAGGAAAAGAAGTATCTACGAAAGCAAAATGGAAAAGCTCTTTGACATCCATTAGGTTTGGTAATACAACACTAAGAAGCACACCATGCTGGGCTGTTATCTGGTTGGCTGGCTGAGTCCCTGTCCAGATTACTACTTCAATCAATAGCTCTCACATTGATTTTTCCAGCACACTGTATTCCAGTAAAAAGAACAATGCTCTGAGATGAGTCAGCTGTTTGCTCTGTCTGTAGGAACCCTGGTGTGTTTTTGTTTAGGGAAAAAAAAAAGCAGGAGCCAAAGTACACACAGATATGCAGTAATAGGAACCACCCTGTTGCACCAGGTTTGCTACAGCTTGCTGCAGCAGCCACAGCCCGGCCTTGAGCTAGAGGAAGCTTCTGTAATGATGAAACTGAGATATTTGGGGATGATCTTAGCTAATAATGTTGAATTTTAGTTTAATAAGCGCAATGGCAGAGGGAAAAAATATGCCCCCGTATGTATCAAAGAATAGAATCACAGGATCATAGCATGGTTTGGGTTGGAAGAGACATTAAAGATCATCTCATTCCAGCCCCCCTTCCATGGACAGGGACACCTCCCACTAGACCAGGATGCTCAGAGCCCCATCCAACCTGGCCTTGAACACATCCAGGGATGGGGCAGCCACAGCTTCTCTGGGCAATGTGAACCCCCCATCTGGGCAATTTAACTAAGAGGCTGATCTCCATATATTTACCATGATAGGTAAAACCTCAGCAGTACTGTGTTTGCATATATTTTCATGTATTTGGATATTTCATGCAACATGTATTATAGTTCTGGTACTGTTACCAGCCATCACCACTGTCTGATGCTGCTTCTGCTCTTTTCAACCATGCCAACAATTTCCCATTTTATATGGGCTCCTGTAACCACAACATGCACATTCATTTCCTCTTTCTGTCTCTTGCCTAGCCATCAATTCAGAAACCAGCAACCTTTCTCTCACACAGTTTCATAATTACTTCAAAAAACTTACAAAATCGGCAACAAAACTATTTTCAGCTACTTGGAGGTTTGAAGTCAGGTTGAGGAATGGCTCTGCCCATGGTTTCTCTTGATCCCTCTCTGCTGCAGGCACAGAGCCAAGCTCCTGCCATGGCCCCCCACTCTGCTGCCTCAGCTTCCAGGCTCAGTTCCACTGCCTGCAAGCTTGGCTTATTTCTGGGAACTTTGAGGTAACAGCAGCTACAAACTACTGAAATGCCAGAGAAGTTAACAAATTAAAATATTTGCCCCTCTTCTCCACTCCATTTATTATCTCCAGCTTTAAATGTAAGGTACCAGATTACAGTCTATCCCACCTTCCATTAGTAACAGCCTCAGAGGGTGTGGAGCAAACAAGGGGCTGTACAGAATTTTATCTTTTTACTTTACTGTGTGTTGAATACCACATTATAAATCTACTGAGGGAAAAACAGTGCACAGTAAATATATATATGTATATATGCTCAAAGTTGAGGAGGAGTGTGCAACTGTGAAGCCTGTTATTCTGGAAATGCTGTTGAATGGTGTTATCTTCAACTGCTATAAAACTAGAATAATTGAAATAATTATAAAAATTCTATATTTCTCAATATTAATAGCTTTTTATATTTCACAGCATTGTGTATTTTACATTGCTATATGTTTGCCTCACATATTTTTTGCCTTTCTTAGTTCAAACAAAAAATAATCATGCTTTCATACCAGTGAAAAAGAAGAATAATGAATTTTCCACCAGGTAATTTTTAAATTAAAAAGAGTCATGTTTATGACAGTAACAGTATGGTAAAGCTGGAGCAATCCAGCCTGTTTACAGGAAGGGTTATCAACTTCCAAGTAGGATGCTGAGGTTCTTGAGAGGAACTATGAGGACCTGTTTTACACTGCACTTCATTTGCACAGTATTCAGTTTAGAGGCTTGTACAGCAAAGTACTACAACAGTGAGATCAATAGCTATTGCTATCCATACAAAGTATTTTCCTTTCAGAAAAAATATTGTAATTGAATGTAATAAGGTTATTTAGAATATCCAGCACATGAACTTCAGCCCATTTTGGCAAACAGTCTTGTGTGGCAGCTGAGTGATATTTTAACTGTGCCTAGGACAAGTGTTAGAGAACTGAAGATACAGAATGAGATACATAGAACTGGCTGATATGGTAAATTACCTCATGACAGCAGCAGTATTTCACGCAACAAAGCAGATATCCCACCTTTTCTGCCAGGTAATAAATTGTGTTAAACAGCCAAATGGAAATTTATCTATTCATTATCTATCAAGAGACACCTGGCAGGATGGCCTTTAGACTGCAGTCTGAAAATAATCCTGCTCTGGTAAGTGTCAGTCAGAATGCTGGTGAATCACCACAGATCTTGCTTCACTGCAAGCACCTCAAGTCAAATTCTGTTCAAGGCTCCATAAGAAGCAAGGTTAAAAGCAGCTGTTCTGATCCCAGGTGATATCCCTTCTGCTTCTATACGTATTCTTAAAAAGCAGGTTAGCCCTCAAAACTTTTACCAAGACTTCTCATTTTTCCTTATCTTCCCAAGAAAGCCTTCACACTCCCTATGGTCAGATACCCAGCCCGCAGTTTTGGTTGTTCTGCTTTTCATAGCTGCCTGGAAAGAGAGGCAGAATATGGGGAAGTGGTTTCAAATAAGAAACAGAGAAATTTATGAGGCCAGCACCAATAGAATTTACATATTCAAGAAGCTCTGTTCATAGTTTGGCATTGAATTATGTGTCATAGCAAACTAATCAAAGCATTAAAACTTTTCTCTGGGCTGGGGATGGAGAGATGCTCAGCACAGGCAGGTGGGCAGGGCCAGGCAGTGAGAGCAGAGTGTGAAGCAGGGATGGCTGGGCATGACCCCTGGGCAAGCCACCCCTCTGGTGCCACTGTCCCCTCCCACAGGAGCCCCCGAGCCAGGGCAGGGCAGGGCAGGAGCTCGCAGTACCTTTGAGGGCAGGTGGGGTGAAGACGCTCTGCTTCCTCTGCTTGGGAGAGGCGCTCTGCGACTGCGGGGACAAAGCAGAGAGAGGGGTCAGAGAGGGCAGCTCCGGGGGCACACACCCATCCGAGAGCTCCTGAGAAAAACATTCTGTGTGCTACTGGTGTGAGAGAAACCTCTGTGTGCTACTGATGTGAGAGAAACCTTCTGTGTGCTACTGATGTGAGAGAAACCTTCTGTGTACTAGTGATGTGAGAGAAACCTTCTGTGTACTAGTGATGTGAGAGAAACCTTCTGTGTACTAGTGATGTGAGAGAAACATTCTGTGTGCTACTGATGTGAGAGAAAGATTCTGTGTGCTACTGATGTGAGAGAAACATTCTGTGTGCTAATGATGCTGTACATCACCTCCCAGGCTCCCAAGTATACATGGAAACCAAGACACAAATATGTGTAATGGACAACCTTTATGACTCCCAGGCAAGACAGACCCAATACTACTGAAAATCACCCATCGCTCTGTAAAAAGATTGTTAAACATAAAATTAGGATAGCCTGTGCTTTTAACAGCCTGTGCAATTGATTCTCATAAGGCAAATAAATGTCTACCTATATTAAAATAGTTGCAAGGTTTACATTAGCCAACATTCCAACCACAGTGTAATCAGTGACTATATGTATGTGTAATACCATATGTATACATATTAATATATACATTTAAATTTTAATATAAATTTATACATTTTAATATAATTAAGTGTGAAATCCCTCCCCCGTACCTTTTCAATGTGTTCTATTAAACCTAAGATAATAATTTCAGCAGCCAATCACTCAGCCTTTAACTGAGCCTCATTTGAGTGCTGTATTTAGACAAAATTAAACTTTTTGTGGCCTTGAAATAGTATCTATGCCCAAAAGACAAATTATTCCAAAATAATGGTAGCAAAATTACACCTAGAGTAATAATAGTATTACTATATTATACCAATACACACAGAGTAATAATAGTATTACTACATTATACCAATGTTTAGTTAACAAAAACTAACTGGAGTATATTCAGTGCTAAAGCAGACCAGCTGCTGCAAAATGTAAGCAGCTAAATTGGTGTCAATATTATACCAACATGAATTATGTCTACATAAAAAGGACAAGAAAGCCTCGTACAGCACACCCTTAGCTAGCTTTGGAAGACATAGGCACCATATCACACTCCTAACAAAAAGGTTTGGGAAAAAAAAAACTGTGTGTAACCAAGCTTTTTTTCCCCCTCATTTGATCAATTTCTAGTTGTAGTAATGAGGTTGCTTTTACCCAAATATTGCCTAAGAATGCCTAATATATAAACCATGAATTTTAATCAATCTATTTCTTCATGGAATATTTGAGACATGTGCCACACAAGTAGATTACCTAATGCTATTACCTTAGCTTATCACAATGGATAGAATGATAACATTTATAAATAAAATATTGTCTTTGGAAAGAGAAAGCTATTTATAAACACTATGGGATATCTTGGTGAACCTCAAGCCAGTAAATCTTTATAAGTTTGTATTGGAGTTCAAATTTGAGCCAATCAATACCTGCTGCTGCTATTTAAAGAGCTGCCTGCTGCTCTGAGCAGTGAGTGAAGGAGAAAGAGATCAGGGAACTGGAGGAGCCATGAGAGGGGAGGTTAGAAACTGGGATTGGAGGAGCCAGCTTTTAACTCTTGTGCAGACACCACCACTGCACTGCCTGCTGTAGGCTCGACAAGTGATGGAGAGAGGGGAGAGGTGTTGGAGTGCCTTTGTGGCCCATCAGGGACTGCAGATCCACAGCAGTGCTGGGTGGGTGAGCTGGCAGGGTCACCCTGGCTCTGCTGGGCTTCAACAGGGCATGGCAGCAAGGCACAGGGGAGCCTTGCCTCTCCCAGCTCCTGCTACAGGGCGAAGGGAGAGCTGGCAGAACACACAGCACAGCCCTACACAGCCCTGCTTTGGGTAGGACTGCTCTTAAAAGGCTGTGTTACTGCAGATGGCATGACCATGTAAATAAAAGTATCTATCCGGATGACTCAGTGAGATTCCAAGAGTTTTTAACCGTAGAACTATTATAACAATAAGTATATTAGAAAAAATATCACTTACCTCTGCCTGTGAAATGTTTGTTCTCTTCTCATCTTTTTCTAGAGAAAAACAAACAAAAAGAGAAAAGTTAATACAGAAGCGTTTCTCGGTGCTAACACTTGTAACTCTGCCATGAACCTACAGCACTGCTGTAAATAAGAAATTAACCTTCTCATTTACAGCTTTTCTTCCTCATTTGTGTGGCTCAAAAAGCCAGAGGCCCTGATTAGCATCTAGACATAAGCAGTGCATCTGAAGCACTTAACTCCCATTTTTGTGTGTGAATAGCAGCGAGGGATGGAGTTCCTGCAGCAGCAGGTCCTTTGTCCTGGCTGGCAGCAGGGCACTGCAAGTGGGGCTGTCAGGGCTGCTTTGCCCAGGGACTGAGCTTTCTTCTACAGTCACAAAAGGGCTGGTTGGCAAATGCTGTGAAGCCAACTCACAGAGAGTTCTATTGCACTCAAATAATAGCAAGAACCTCACCTTGGTTATCAATATACCCATACTGGCACTGAAGACTGCCTCACAGTAATATGCAAAACTAACAAAGCTTTACAGAGCAATCTTTACCTTAGAAATTTCGTGACATTACCAGACTGAATTTTTTCCTGAAGCTTCTTACTTTTGATGCCTTAATTTGCTTTAGACTGTATATATGGCAGAATTGGCAAAACTTGAGATCTCTAATAAAAAGAAGTGCCTCTGAGAATCTGTATGAACTAAGTAAGATTGTGTAACACAGAGGAGGCTCAAGGTTCTTCCTAACCATGGCACATTACCAATTTTTGTATGAGCTAAATTACTTCACTGCTGTCTTCATGTGGTTAATGGCCAGAAAGTATCTGTCTTCTGCTGATGATTTCACAAATATTTGACAATGATCATGCATGATATTTGATGCACAGTAGTTTGGAGCTCCAAAATAAAATGCCATTAAAAACATAGACATCAATCTCTCACTGCTGCAATGGCCCTTCTAAAATTTTCCACTTGCAAATATCAGTGTGTAGTTTTCACTGAGGTGTGACAGATCTGTAAGCATAGGTCTGAGCAAAGAATTAGGTCTAGGCAGTATCATTTCATCTGACTTATTCTCTAGATATTGGCTGCTTGTGGTGTGCTGTGTATGGGTGGATGAGCCAGTTCATGCAGCTGGACCACAAATAAATGTGATTACATTTTCTACCACATTCTTTACTACTGGCCCTGTGCATCTTGCAAACATTAATTGACTTACCAGGTTCTTCAATGTAAGTATTTCCCATTACCTCTCTCTGAAAGATATTCAAATCCCTCATACTCAGGGTTAAAAAGTGCAGTTGAAAACAGTGCTGATTACTAAAGCATGATCCCACAGATACAGAATTAGACAAGAAATCAGGAGGCCAGTTTCCTGCCATTGACATTTGTGTGAACTTTGCTAAGGTCACTGATCTCCTGAACTTCCCTACCTTCTAAATAAGTATAGAAGTGTCTATTCAAGTCCATAAAACACTTTGGGGTATGAAGTCAGGCTCTCTAAATGAGTGATTATTTATGTGCTTGCAGCCTTTCTTATTGGTTGCATACCAACACATCATTGAGAAAATAATGGACATTTTTTTAGTTCAGGATACTGTATTTAGATTAAATGCTGAAATTTGATTGAATCAGGAACTTCCAGCAAAGAACAATGAAGAATAAGTTACGTCTCATTCCTTCCAGAAAATCTAAATTTGCCCAGATTAAAAATATATTTTGTAAACCCAATTTGATGCTTGCATAAGGAACAAAATCTGACATCAGTGGCTTTGTTGTGTTTCAGGTCTTGATCCTGAGAACGTGCACAACTCCAACTGCTTGGGCTCACACACTTAGTGTTCTGAGTGATGTGACATGAAACCTGCCAGAACTGGAGTATTTACAGCCTTTCCTTTCATCCAGCAGCCTTTATACGACAGACAACTTTGGGAACAAGGACTGGTCCTGCATGGAGTTAGAGAAACCATTCATAACCACAGGGCAAATAGTGCCAATGAGAGGCATCAGACAACATGGACATTTAAGTACAACCCATAAAAACACATTAACAAAAAAATTTCCAAACCAGTAAACAGAGATCAGAAAGTAACCTAAGGGACTGAGAAATAAAAACTCAAGGCAGGAGCCATGAAGTGTTTCAAGTGAGTTGTGAGATGAAGGGGAAGGAACAGCTGGCTGGAGATGAAATTTTGGCAATGGTACATTTTGACATGAGTTTATTTTTGAGGACAGAAGTAGGATCAAATGCTTATTTTTGACAGGTATTTTGATGGATAAGACTCATTCAAGAATATAGATTTTTAAGGAGAGGTGACAAGGAATGAGAACAAGGGAAGCCTAAATCCCAACATGCCATAGACTGAGGCAGAGAGAATAAACAAACCCTCTATGCATAGAGGAGGAAGAGGAAAAGGTGAAAGGCAAGGGGGACATGGAAGGAAGATAGAAGAGCTTGTGAGTAACTGAATTAGTAATGAGAGACAGGGACACTGAGGCTGTACCAACAGTAAAAGGGGAAATTTAGGGATGACAGAGAGCAGAGCTGGAGTGCAGTGTGGGCTGGAGCTCAGCCAGGAGTTCTCGGCCTGGACAAACACTTGGAGGCATCTTGGTCCAACTGAAGGATTACATTAATAATTGTGTGAACATTCTTCCTTGGACAAAGATGGGTTTTCCAGTGTAACTTACAAAGTTACTTTATAAAGCAGTTAAAATAAGTTAATGAAAGCCTGTTGTTACAGCAGTCTTACTAGGAAAGCATCCTTGTGAGAGTAAATGAAAGTAAGAATTAATGCTCCTCCTGCAAAAGGCCAGTACTAGGATCAAGAAGTCATGTAGAAAATCTCTGTGACAACAGATTTTATAGGGAGAATGGAAGGTACAAGGTAAGAAAAAACATCATCAGTTAGCAACTACAAATCAGACATTTCCACCACCAGAAATCAAACAAGCCATGCATCTCCCACCCTCAAATCCCTATCAAATCTATTGATAATTATAAACTGAATTTATTTAGTGAACTCTTAGAGCATAAATTCATCTTGAGAAGGGTCAGGAAATAATCAGAAATTAAATCACAAATATCAAATTGTGATATCACTTGATTCACAGGGAAGAATGAAATCTCTGGATTGTCAACATCCTTTAGTTCCTGTTGACTACTGTGCAGGCAGGACTCTGCTCACAAAAAAAAAATCATACAGAATGAGAAATTCACTTTTCATGTTTATAACTTAGCAATTATATCATGGAGAATGTGAAGAGATCAACTGTTTTTCTTATATATGAAACAACCTCCTAGCTCTCAGTAGGTAACTTCTCCCTACAGATTTGCTTTCTTTTTGGGGCCAGAAGGGAAGAAAATGATACTCCATTTTCCTCCATTTACTAACAGGAATATAATCAATCCAGTAATTTCTTGACAGTTTTTGTGTTTTTGTTTTAAGGAGGTGTCACAGAAATCATATGAGGACCTGAGAATGGGTCTGTACATACCCAAGTGGAGGTATGTAAAAACAAGCCTGGAACTTTGTTTAGAGACTTCTTTATACCCATGCTGAGGAAAAAGCAGTGGAGGACTTTCCCTTGTGCTGGGAGAATAACATTTGAGCCTAGCATGATCCTTACCTCATGTAGGCTGGAGCATCACCTGGAAAATAAACAGGATTTAAGGCTTTTTCTGTATCCTCAGATAAATAAATATGCAATGAAGGGTTCAGTCTAAAGGGTATTCCCATCAATCCAGATACGTACACAGACTTTCCGGAACAAAGCCTTAGATTTTTAAGGAAAGTCACTTCTGTGAACCCATCTGCCTGCACAGAATCAGAGTTCTAAGCTTTAGCCTTTACCCAGGGCAGAATTTCACACACTTGCAGGAAACCTGCAAGACCTGACCTGACTATATTGCCAAAATAGTTTGGAGAAACACCAGGGGGTTGTGTCTTAAACAGGGCTGTTAGCAGAGCTCTTGGAATCTTTATTGGCACATCCCCTAAGCTGAGCTTCCCCAGAGGGGTCCTTATTTGAAGCTAGAGAAGAACCCAGAGGAAGGAGGCTGATTGTAGCTGGAATGAAATCTGCTTGGTGGTGCAGATCACTTCTTCCATGGATCTCCACTGCTGTGCAAACATCACATCTGAGCTGGGGGGAGCTTTGTGGTTGTTTTAGAGTGAGATCAAAATTCATCTGCCTTGCTTCTCCCCCTGGATAATGTTAATGCACTCAGAGCAGCCATGCAGGGCAGGAGGTGACCTGGTTTAAAAGAGTTGGCCTCTGATATCACCCATGGGCTCTGCAGTGGTCTCATCCAGAAAAGGCTTATCTCATCCAGCTAAGTACCCTGCTTGCTTTCCCCTCAGCAGAAGCAAATAAAAGCCTTTTCTGTAGGGTTTCAATCAGGCACTGGAGAAACAGAACAGGTCAGAGGCCAATTTTTACACAAAAGAAACTCAGTAAGAGACTGGTATAATTGTTGGAGAAAGCTTCTTGAAAAGAGTTTGGAAATTTCCTTGAGAAAACACAATGGAGCAGATGAAAATCACAGGGGGCTGATAGGTTTGGACTCAGGCATATAGAAACTAAAACCAGAAAATAATCCTTAATTCTCCTGCCATTTAGTGGCAGAAAAGGATGAAATTTTCTGAAAATTATATTTCAAACATTTCACATTTCAATTTCTCCATCAGTAAAATAAAATAAATATTTTTTTGATCTACCAGTTTACCTGGCTGATGTTTGACCACCACCATCTGTATTACCCATTGGTATTTGTAAAACAAGCTCATTTAACTCTGATTTAGGAATTGACCAACATAATGTTTGCTTTTTCTGCTATCACAACTACTTTTCCTTTCTTCTAGAAGACATAGCAAGACCAAAAGCAAACAGTATTTAATGTTTTCTTTTTGCCAGAGTCCTAATTACACGTTGGCACATCAGCTAGCATCTCATTGCTTTTAGTAAATCACTTAGGTAGGAAAAGAACTCAGGAAAGACCATCAGAAAAAAAATGCTTACATAGTTAATTGTTTGATTTTCGCTTGCTGGGTTTTATTTGCCAGTGTTTGTCAATGAAAACTCGACTATGGGTTTAGATGTCATTACATTTAATTACAAAGAAATATCCTGGTAAGCCCTCCTGGAGTGGGTATGTGTTTCTGAAAATATTCCCATTGCAGGAACACCTCATTAGGCCCTGGGCTGCAGCTGCTGTGGCAGGCATAGCTGGGAGCTCTGCTCCCCTCCTCAGCCAAGGGCTGACAGGAGGCAGCGGGCGCTGCATCTCACTCCCTAATCAGCATCTGAATTACTGCCTGGCCCTTGAGGGAGCACTAATAACAACATTTGTATAGCAAGCATTAATGAAAACATAGGGCAGAGAGGAATTTGCAGTATCCAGAGGCATTTGCATGCCTATCTACCCCTGCAGCTCAGGTGTGCAGTTTGGGGAGGGTCCCACGCTGCGCTGACAGCGCTGTCACCAGGGGACCTCTCATCCCTCTGTCTCAGAGATCAGAGCACAGCTTTTCCCAGCCAGCTCCTGTCTGTAACCAGCCCTTTGCACTTCTTTAAAATCCTGCAGGCCAAATGAATCTACTCTTTGGACACTTAAATTTTTTTTCCCAGGTAAATCAGTTATTTAAACAACCCTGTATTTCCCACCTTCAATATTCAAGTAGCCGTTGCTAGTACTGAGAGTAGGGGCTGCAATCTCCTTTGTTAGACCAAATCCTTCCTACTGGTGTTCAAAGTCAGCCACCAAATGAAAAGAACAATCATTCTTTTCCTCCTGATGCACACAAGAGCATCTGATCCAAACATCTCTGATCATACAGACAGCATCTAAGGACCCACTTTAAGCTGCACAGCCATAAGAATATGAAATAATAACACCTTTCACAAACTACACAGATCAAAATTTCTTTAAAACTCGCATTCTGGTAAACATAATCTATTTTGGAAGAAACTGGAGACATTACAAACCTCAAATGTGAATCTGAAAGTATTTGTTTACATCACATGATTCTCAGAAGGGAATTATAGTGCCTGATTCACCACCTTGTTATTCCAGACTCATGCCAGACTCATGGAAATCAGTCTCATTTCACTGGCATTAAACTAGAATGCGAGAGTGATGAATCAGGGCTGCAGCCTTACCACAGAGCAATCATGAATTATTACAACAAGCACAAAAATGATCCTTCTCCTTCTCCTTTTGCTTCTCAAAAGCATTTTGTTCCAATTTTTCATTCTCCCTCCCTAAAATACATGATAAATATTAATATAAGACAAGTAAGACAATAAAAGACAAAGTCTAAATAAGTACCATAAATCAAATACAGCTTCTCAAAATATATTTTGAAAGACAATTAAAATTTAATTATTTTCTCCCTTTTTAAAAAAGAACTACGTTTTCTGCCTGTTGTCTTGGTGTTGCATTTCTGCCTGACTTTGTGGTCTTCCAGTTGCTGCCAGCTCTGTAAGGCTTTATGCTGATACTGTCCTGACTTTGAATAAAACAGGTTTTGTGCAAAAACCTGTCACAAAAAGAATAGCTCCATGCAGAATTTTCTTTTTCTGCAACACAAGAGGCCCTGCCCTTCTCCATAAGAGAGGGTCGGGTGAGCAAGGCATAGGGAACAGTGCTCCTGATGTGAAGTCCTGGATCTATGGTATGGGGACAATTCCAGAGCTGGCAGGTCTTCCCAGAGAGGTAATCAACCCAGGGAGAAACATGCAAGAAATAAACATTCTGTTTGGACAACTAATGTAAAGATTAACTTTAATTCACAGTATAAACAATGCTAGCCTTCATGTTTTCTTCTAGTCGCTTTCTAAGCAGCACAAACTCCTCTTTGGTGGAGGAAATGGAGACAGCTTCCAAAGAATGACTGACTAAATAAGATTAACCAGGAGGAGGTAAGTATTTAATTCTTCTTTTGATCTCTCAGACGAGACATTTTCTGGACCAAACAAAAATCTCTGACTAAATTACCAGGAGTGGCTCTGAGCTAAACTTTTCATGTAATTTGCAGTGACCAGTGTGGACTCCTGGCATCAGAGCCAGGAGGGACCTCTGGCAGGACCACAGGGTGTCACTGTGGGCAGAACCTCTGCATCAGGGCTTGCCTCGACATTGCTTCAAAGCTCTCTAAAATCTACTCATTCCAAAGACAAATCACTTATTTAACAGCAAAGTACTTCTTTCTGTTTCCAGCATGTCAGAGTCAAACTCAATCAGAAATCTGGGATGTCTGCTATGGTCTGACCCCTGACAAAGAGGAGTTCATCAGTGCCTGGTTCTGCTGGGTGGTAAGGGGAGCTGGGTGGTGTTAATGAGGCAGAATGAGTCCCACAGGAGTTCAGCACATGCTCAGTGCAAATCCTGCAAAAAAACCAAAACAAACCAGCAAAACGAACTGGGTGAAACAGAATGTTGGAGAGAAGTGAAAGACAATCATTTTAGCACTGACTTTATTAGGCCATAAGCTACAGCAAGTTTTGCCATTGACTCAAAAGTCAGTATTTTATCCTATATACGCAGCATGAATTGGTTTAAAAAAAAAAGGCAAAATACTTCCTCATTTAATAAACTAGTTCTCGAGTTTGTGCAACTGGGGAAGAACTTCAGCCTCTTAGTCAAAACTCTTGCTCAATATCTAAACTAAGTACAGTCTTATCAATATTCACTACACCATTGAAGGTCCAGGTTAATACATTCAAATAAGTAAAAATAAATGAGACAAACTGAAGAAAATTGCTGGGATTACTGACATGAAATTTAAAATCCTTGGTCTATTGGGAAAGCTGTTGGTAAACTCAGGTCTCAAAATGAGTAAAGTAAGATTTAAAAGGCACATGATGATCTGCATATGACCCTTTTATGCACAGCTACTTATTTAAATCTCTCTTTTAGATTGAAATACACATTAGGAAAAAATCCCTTATTCTTGCAGCAAATAAATGTAAAACAGGATGATTCTGATTTTCTGGCATGAACCAGAAGGG
Source organism: Buphagus erythrorhynchus (assembly GCA_013400855.1). NCBI lineage: Eukaryota > Metazoa > Chordata > Aves > Passeriformes > Sturnidae > Buphagus > Buphagus erythrorhynchus. The sequence continues at coordinate 96,028 of VZTT01040316.1, read as the reverse complement.
AACTGGACAGCCATCATTTCTGGGTGCCCCAGGCAGGGCTCGAGGGCCAAACTAAACCACAAGGAATCCTTAGAAAATTAGACTTTCACAGACATACAGAACAAGGCAAAGGACAAAGACTGCAAAGTAGAGCTAAATCACAATGTGTTGTCTCAAAGCTGCCCAGCTGTGTAGAAGGAGAACTCACCTCATTGAGAGGTTACATTGACATAGGGGCTATTCTGACACAACAGACATCAATAAAGATTGCATCTTTCCTGTATGGACCAAGGGCAGTTTCCACACTCAGAGCATACTCTCACCTGGCCTGAAACCTGCCAGTGAAAGACAAGACTCACATGAAGGAAATAGCAGAGCAGTGGAGATAAAAAAGGGTTTTGAGAGGTAAGAAGGCCAGAGCTGTTGAGAAGCTGCTAGCAAATACTCATAGAAACAGGTTCAAAGAGCAGAAACATGATTCTGCAGTGTCCCCAAATAAAACAAACTGCCAGATTACTAAATTTTTGTTAATGATTGCTACTGCTTAATCAAATGCACCCAATGCTCATACTCAAAAAACTTCCCAAGCAGCTTGCAATTATTTTGTACACTGACAAAGTCATAACAAAGTTATTAGTTTGTGAAAAGACTTAATGGTGTCATTAAGTACTTTCACATACAGAAGGAGGACAAGTACCTTGAGCAGAGAGCTGCCCAGGGTTGTGAGTCCATCAGTAACACTGGACAGTATTAGTAAAGTGCTACTTCCAATCTGCTCACCTACTTTAGGTTCAGTCTGTGTTCAAATGACTGAAGAGGCTGAACAGCTAAATACAGTACTGAGGCAAAGATCATGAAGTAAAATCCATGACTACCAGAAATGTAGTGCTAGCAAATCCCAGGATAAACTTTTAAACCATCTTCTAATAACTTCATGTGCAGGAATCAGTGGTGATGGAAAATGGTTCAGAATTAACCTACTGATCACAATTTTTGTATCAGTGTTACAACTGCAAATGCCATCACTGTGAGTGGCTCCTTTCTTGGCTGGGAGCTGTAGGAATATTCTAAGCTCCAAAATAAAAACCACCAGCAGCAGCCAAAACAAAACAAAACAACACAAACAAACAAACAAAAAAAACCCAACAAAAAAACAAAAACCAAAGCCACCAAAAAAACCAGCCAAACATTTCTTAGCATGCTCATAAAAGCATTTAAAATGTTTCCTATCTGAATGTGCTTGTACATTCTGCACAGTGACATTTGCCATGGGATAAGAAAACATACAAAACAATAAAATTTTTCCTTAGCCAGTGATTATTATTGCTGCCTTAGCAATTTCCTTCCTTTTGGAATAATACCTCAAGGATTTCAGTAAGAATGCTTTGTAAAGCTAGTCCTGGCCAACTGCTTGTGGCTTGCTTGTGGTTAGAATGCACATGCAGAGAGCTCCTTACACACATGTATCATCTTACACAAGAATCAAGTCACCTACTAATAATAGCTCTTCTTGGGGATTAGCACCCTTTTTTACAAAAAAAGAAGATGCAAATATCAGTTTTGTAAAGCCATTGTTGGGTTTTCCAGGCCTTCAAAGAGTCAGCAAAACCAGGTTCCATAATCTTTTTCTTGCCTTAAGCACAACTAGGTGGGCTAGAACAGCCCAGGGCAATCATTGTTAGCTCAGAATAAGTCAGCTGTAATTTCCAAAAGCATTTTTCAGAATTTCTACTAACCTTAGACAGAGACAGAGGGGACCATGGCCTTTGTTTGGTACATCTCCATCTGTACTGTCACAGTCAGAAACGCCTTGCTGTGATTCCTTTGGAACAAGCCACGTGCTCCTATGGGATATGCTGTACACATTAAAGCCTAAGTCACACAGCAGCAGCAGCACTTCAGGAGCTTGAAAGCCTCTTAACAGTAACAGCCTGCTCCCTGTCTGCTGTATTTCAAAAACAGGCAGCAAAAACCTAATGTTGATCAGGATCAAAAGATCTTCTAGGTCACAATTCTTTAAACGGAAAACTTTTTTATCCCCTACCCCCCTTCCTTTTAGTTCGCAGTACAATTCCCAATTCCACTTGGAAGAGAAAAGGATACAAACTAACAGTTAGTAATACAAACGGGTTGCTTTCAAACCAAGTGGGCTTTTAGGTTAAAGGGCTCCCTGATTCTGCAGCTGTCCTGCAGATCCTAATACAAAAGGGAAAATGCAGAACAAGTGCTTGAGGGATCCAGAGAATCTGCTCCGTGGACATGGCCAAGGACACAGCAGGACAGGGTCAGCCACATCTTTCTGTCTACCACTGAGGACAGCCATGGCAGGGAACTCCAGAAAGGCTTGAAGGGAATACTACCTCTACATGCCATTGAGTGGTGGAGGCTCAGTGCAGAAACGTTTCAGTTATGGGATGTCCAGATACCAGGATATTGTAGGGTGCAATAGAGCTGTATTGAACTTTCAGTCTGCCCTGCTCATGGTCATCTTCTGTGTGACTTTCTCTGCTTGTCTTATCAGAACAAAGGACATGGCCTCAGGTAAAAAACAAAACCTTCACAGTGTACTTCATCTACTTAACACTGCTGACTCTGTTAGTGCAATTTGATTCCACAAGATGAATAATACCAAGACACCAATTCTCAGTGGGACATCTGCATGCTGGGTATCCCAGGGAAACATGGACAAAGAAGGAGCAGGTCACTGTGATTCATTCTGCTACTCTGATGGTCTCTTGATCCTCCAGTAAAGACATTCGAGAAAAAAATCAGGAGTGATTTTAGGTACAGACACAGGAATAACGTTTTCAAGGGGAGAAGGAGAAAACAGAGCTCCTCTCAACAGACATAAAGCTTAATTCTACCCCAGAACTGCTTTGGTAACTGTAAAAAGAGACTCGACTGGTCCATCTGATCTTGTTTCCACCAGCTGATGACACAGGCAGCTCAGACTCACAGCAAAGCAAAGCAAAGTTCTGCAGCTCCCTGCACTCTCACTGAGTTTCTGCAGCCTTCTGTAGCTGGCAAAACCCTTCAGGACTGATACATTCAGTTTGTCTGGTCTCTGCTAGCTTTAGGTCCGGATTCATTAAATTCCCACCTCTGATGTATTTTGAAGTAAAGTTTTAACTCCAGTTATGCCATATAAAGAGTTAAATTTTGTCTCTAAAAGCTCAATAAATGGGCTACCTTGATTGATGCTTTAAGTGCAACCCCTTCCCAATATTCTGAACATAATGAGGTTAGTGCTAAAAGCTGGATTCTCTCTCATCTATCTGCATTATCTATTTATTCCACACACGTCACCATGGCAAATGAGTGCTGCATTAAGTACTAAATAGCAGAGGTCAGAAAAACTCTGTGTTGTATTCTTTTCCTCTCAGCAAGGCTGAAACATCTATTAATGGATTTTAGTTTATTACCTGATGTGAACTAAAAAATATATTGAAAATATCAGTTAGCACATTATTGAAGTTTGATTTAAACATAATCTCAAAACAAACTATCTTGACATTCTTATTTTAAACAATTGTCTTATAATGTTTAAGTGGACTTAATTTCAAATATTCTCTGATTTTTTTTTTGCCATTTAACACCCCTTCCCACCAATACAAACAGAACCTTTGCCACAGACTAAACTAGACATATTTTGATTCAAATTCTTTTTTTTAAAAAATGCCATCAAAACCCAAAATTGTATGCTCATGTAATTGTATTAAATATAGCTTATTTTGTCTATAAGAAGTAATTACAGCTAGGCACTTAATTTATCAAGTAGAAAACTCACTATCTATTCTGAATTCTCAGCAAAACAAACTATATGAGGTGCATAAGTATTTGGCACAGTGCAAACCTGTTAAGAGCTCCTCTAGGAAAATATTAAGCCTTATGAATGCAATAAAGCTAGAATCTATCCAGCTAACTTCCCCAGCAGGTCAGGCAGCCCTGCCCACTGCTATTCCTACCCATGGCACAGCTCTGGCTCTGTGGTGCTGGATACACAGAGGTGATAACAAGTGTAAACATGCCAAAAGCTTATCAGGCCTGACACTGAATGATCAAGCAGCTGGGGAGCTGTAACGTCAAGCCATGTATATTAAAAATATTTTGCAAATAGTCTCCTGGGGTGGAAGAAGGCTGTTTCTATGGTGCTTCTGTATAAGGAACAAGGAAAACAGATGAAGAGTACAAGGTTCAGCCTCTAAAAATACCAAATTCACTTTCAGGTGGTTCCACGGACATTGACCCTTCCAACACAAAACCAATGGGAGGCAGGGAGCAGGAGGAACTAGTAAAATCACAGCACACATTAGGAGTTTAGCTGCACTGGTAAATAAAAAATTATTTCTATTCATTTCTTGGGTATTCAAGGCTGGAACAAGAGTAATAGATTAATGCAATTCCATCCATACTGGGAGCAGGTAAAGCTTTTGGGGCTTTGGCTTCGTGCCCTCTCAGCTGCACCACTGCTCTGATGTAGGCACAAATCTGAGTCCTGGCTGTGAATATCCAGCCTCTATTTCCCTCCTCCAGAGCTTTCCCAGGCAGAGTTTGCACCCTGGGCTGCCCCATCTCATGGAGGGAGAGTAGGCTCTAGTGAATGGGAGGAACTCATTCCTGTTTTGGCTAAATTTACTCACTTCAGCTAGGAGAAACTAGTTCATATGGGTCATGTAAAATGTACCTGTACAGTCAATCAATGAACACTGAAAATGAAGGAAGCATGGATAAAAATAAACATAAAAAATTCAGCAAAATAAGTGAATTTTGACCAGAACCTGCATAATAGCTATTTGTTTTGACTGTCTCTGTGTAGCTGTCAGACCCTTCTGTTTACTGACTACAGAGACTGTCCAGACTCTATTTGGGCTCTATATGAAATAGTACAGGTTTCCTACTGTTTCACACTATGTGGTTTACACAATTGCTAAAGTATTCACAGGGAATGCTTCTATTTGTGAATTACTGTGTCCAGGACCACAAAAATTGTGAAAATACAGCTGGTTGCTTTGGTGACCACCCTCAGTCTAGGCACAGCACTGCTCACTGCATCCCACCCAGCTGAGGCCTTGTCCTCCAGCCTGCTGTCCTTACTGCACTGTAGGGAGCATGACAACTCTTTTGACAAGTGATGTCAGTGACATATAAAATCCTCATCCTCTCATGAAAATGGAGCATCTTCAGGAAATGGACTGTTTTCATGAATGATGAAAAAAATC
>VZTT01040316.1:75152-90283 GCA_013400855.1 Buphagus erythrorhynchus | reverse complement strand
TTAGCATGTAGAAAGACCAACTTAGTTTGAAAAAAAAAAAAAAAATACAACTAAGGAGAGTTTTTACTCACAGACTGCTTTTCTGAATGCTCTATTACCACATTAGAAGCCTAAATTTGCAATTGAAAACAGCTGCTATTTGGCTTACTCTCTAGTTCTTGGACCAAAGTAAGCAGTATATCCTACCAGAATCTCAGTTGTTTGAAAAACATATCAGTTTCCATGAACTCTGAGACCAAGAGTTTTCTGCTGAGATTTTTCCCTGAGAAAGTATAGCAGAACTGCTTGGCAATGCTCAGTAACACCTGCCTCCTACGAAGTAGGTATTTTCTTGAGCTTAGTTTATTTTGCCTTGGAAGAAAAAAAAAAGTGTTCATTAGATCTTAACCCAAACATATTCATTCACCTGGAAGCATGGTCCAACTAATATTAGTCACAAATCTTAATGCTGGGCAAAGCAACTCACATTAATCCCATCAAGAATGTGGTGCTGGTACAGTTTGCATCAGCAGAAAAACAGATCTGTCTGTGGTAATGAGATTTATTGTGCAGGGAAAGTCCAGGAGTGTCTGAAACCAATTTAGGATAAAAACCTCAACTACTTTGGGTTGTAATGGAATTGACAAAGGCGTAAGGACAGATTTTCCTCCCAGCACTCAACTGGCTGTGTTGTTTGCTGCTGCACTAAATACTGAGACTGCCCATGAGGCATCTCAGCAGAGCTCTGGGGAAGTGACAGTAAGCTGAAAGGTATGGACCCTTTCTGGATAACCAAAAATCAGCTGGGAATGAGAGAGCTAAACTGCCAGTGCCCAGACACAACCTGCAAGCATCTGCCTTGTTTGGAGACAGGCACAGATTCCTTTTATCCAAGTTATGATTTCCAGCATTCAGTAAGCTCAGATGTGCTGTGTTATACTGGGAAGATATGTTTTATATTGCTTTTGCAGTGATAATATATCCTTCCTGCCTTGAAATGAGATTAGCAAAGCATAAAAATGCAGCTGTATTTCTAAACACAGAGTAACATTTACATTACAAGCAAGGAAGTCAAAACAGGCAACAAAGCAGAAAGGGGAATTGGAAACAGAAAACAGATAGAAAATTTAGATACACGGAATTTATCCTAATGTTTACCCATATTCTAATGCTTCAAGAAGACTGAACACTTTGACATAAGTTGAAGAGCCTTTGCCAGCCAGACTGTTTGATGTTGTGTTGGCTCTGTGACAAAGCCAGTCTGTACAGGAACACTGGCATTGTTTTCTGATCAAAGTGAGCACTAATGGTATTAAACCTGACTTGTGGTCTGACGTGCTTTCTTCCCTCAGCTATCAGTTCTCTACTTTGCTACCAGCTTTTTCTTGAGCTGTTGCATTATGATATTCTGCAGGTTTAAAGCATGCTCAGGCTCAGACTTTTATTTCAGCTAATAAGAATTGATATTCCTGTATTTTCTGCTATGCTGGGTATGGAGACAGGAGGTTGTGCATACACAGAAAAGGCTGCTTGTGATGGTGATACTCAGTTTCTGTTGACTCCAAGGATATTACAAGAGAAAAAGGAAGCAGGAAAGCTTTAACAATTTTTGGATTGAACACTTGTAGTGCAGTAGTTAAATATGTCTTGTAAAACTTAAGCATGTGCTTACGTTCCTTTTATAAAAGGCAGGTGTAGAGCAACTGTGGCTATAGCAGGATGCAAGTGGGCTACCCCACCCCACTAGCCCATGCACCACCCTCACAGTGCTCTCACTTTATACTTGTCTTTGCCTTCAAAGATAGTAAAAGGGTCTTAAAATTTCAAAGAAAAGTAAACTGATTTGATATTACAAAATCAAACATCAGATGTTCAGAAAATATAGCTCCATTGATGGCAACTGAAGCACAACAGATTTAAATGACTTAAGTCTCAGTTTGCTAGTGCTAGTTTCTCTGCTCAGATGTGACACAACCCATTTAAGAGCACTTTACAGAGAACTTACAGATAGAGTTAAGGATTTATTCATTGCTATGCTGCTTCACAAGGTCATATTGTCCACTGCAATCACTGTTGCTGCTGCAACTCAAATTTCTCTTTTGTTGACTGTGATTGCACTTATATATGATGCCAGCCAGAGTGAGCAGGAGGAAATGTGAGAGTCAATGATGCTACAGGCTGGATATGAGGTCCTGTAGTCACATTTTTAACCTGCCTTTAAATCATTTAGTGTGGTCTAACACTGTCTCCTTGGGAGCAAGGAAGTCAAGCAGACTCTTCTTATAGTTTCTGAGCAGCTGTCATTGGTTTAAAATTACATAGGCTTAGTAGATATTCACTTTATAGCATAATTGACCTCACCTAAATAGGTGAAGATGTATCCCTGTCAAAGCTGTAACAGGCATCAGGGGTGGATGAGAAGGTTTAATAGAAAACAAGTTTTAGATCCTTTTACAGAAGAACTCAAGCTGAATTTATTATGAAGTTCTTAAATGTCCAAACACATTTTATTACCTTCTGGTTTCCAGATGGGTGTGCATCCAAAACACCAGAATACCACAAAAATGCTACCTTTTTTTTTTCTTTGCTGCAATCAGAAACAGCTGTAACAGAAGGCTATAGAAAAGTCTGATTCTATGCCTGTCTCAGCTTTTCAAAAAAAGAGAAGTTTAGATAATTTCAGTAAATTTTGCAGGGGCATCCAAACATCCAGAATTGCATTAGGACACACATTTCAAACTCTTGGAAGCATATCTTTTACTAGCTCCATGCTCCTAAAAAAGGAAGTGGAATACTCCAGTGGGTAAAATTCAAGGGACAGGACTCTTGTTTAGCCCTAATAAAAAAGGGTGGCTCTGTCAGAATCACTGGAATTCTCTGCTGCTCAGTTTCCCCATTGATTGAGAGAATCACACTCCTAAAGCAATTTGTTGGTGTGTCAAGCTAGCGTTCTTACTATTTTTTTTAATTAACTGCATTTATTTGCAGTGATGAATTTACTGTTTTTGGAGACAAATTTCATTCAGCATTCCACTGAATTCCATTCAAAATCCAGTAACTGATCAGCACTCTGGGGTTTAATCAGCAAGGTGTCAAGAGGCCCTGGGACTAGCTGACTCTGAAAGCTCAAGGCATACAACCATCTCAGAAGCTGTACAGCACCTTGCAAGGTGAAGACCACAAAGGCTTTATTTAGTATTTGCACTTCCATTGTAAACCTATTTTCTGCCTTTCCAACCTGGCTTTACAGTCCTTGTGTTCAGCAGGTCTACAGAGCTACCTACCTGCACACACCCTGTTCAGAACACTTGCCCAATGAAGCAAGTGACACCCTATGGAAATCTGCATGAACCTCATGGTGAAGGGCAGCAAAATGAAGCTGCTTTTAAAGTTTTTATTTTTATCCGACTTTACGGAAAAATTAAAAAGAGGACCAGGCCAAATAATAAATTCATTAATATCAGTTCCCAGTATCTAGAAAGAATAAGTAATATCTAAATAAACAAATCTAAATAAGTGAAGACAAATACTAACTCATGGGCTTATATGGAAGTTGGCTGAAACTTGCAGCAATCCTGACTCATAATAAAAATGATTTATTTAAAGACTTATTATGAACGTTGCAGGAAAGGCGATAACAGACATGCACCACTTTGTTTACAGTAAAATTTCCTGTAAATTAAAGAGTTCTTATTCTTTGTTTGGTTTTGATTTGGTATTGTACCAAGTATCTATTTATAAAAGGAAATGTGACAGTACAAAGTGTACAAAGTGAATTGCAAAAGAGATTAACAGTCAAGGTGAATTTGCTTTAAATTAAGTCCTAGCAACACAGACAGTGTATATCCCATTATTGTCCCATACAGGTAAAGAAAGTCAGTTCAAGGCAAATCTTCCATGCATCATTTTTGAGAGCTGAACTACCTGAAATTCAGGACAGAAAACTACCCTCCAAAAAGATTTTTTAAAAAGATTCAGGTAACTAAGAGATATGGTGGGAAAAAAAATGTTGTGGAGCACAACAAAGGAAAAGTTTGATATAAAGTAGGCACTGTGTTCCAAAGGACTAAGGATTGACAATTTTCCAATTGTGGAAAATTGTGGTGTTTTTGTTTATAACACTCTCTAAACAGCTTATTAAAGAATCTCTTTCTGAAGTCATATTTATACGACAAAGTATGTCTCAACCTCATTTCACAACCTCAAATCATCCCATTCCACAGAGAATTTTCTGTGGAGACTCCTGGATGAAGATAATGCATTCACAGTTGAAAAAGAATAATGAAAAAACACATTATATGTCTTATGTCAGGAAACTAGAACAGAAACTATTTTGTAGAAACAACTCCTTGGGTTGAATTAATGCTGGACCCAGCCTGGTATATCTAGAGATTGGACTTCATGGGTCTCCAAAGTCTCCATCCAGGGAAAGCAAATATTTGTGGATAGAAGCACTGGATCTGGTTCATATTAATTCTCCTTCTACATCTAACCAAGATTTACATGGATAATATCATTGTGAAATCAGTGACATTATCTGAAGGCCAGGAAGCACCTGTATTCACAAAGTTTACTCCAAACAGTCTAAGACCCATTGTTTGATGTTTAGCGCTACAAAATTAATGCTGGATTTTTAAAATCATGTAGTTAATCACACCAGCTTGCAGCCAGTGCTGTGTGTACAAGTTCAGTGGTTTAGAAGGTATGTTAGCACTCACCTGGGGGCATGTGTTCATTCATGATGACGAGTGATGCTGGTGTAGGCCTTCTTTTCCTGATCTGTAACAGATAGAAAGCAAGGAGAGCCATCAGGGCCCATCAATTGCTACACACACAAAGCAAGGCAAGAAACCTGTCTGGTGTCCTCCAGAGTATAGACCAGGCAAAGCTAAAAAGCAAACTACTTAAAGCACAACAGCACTTCACTGTCTTACTGACAGCTTGTCTGGTCTGACAGCAATCAGGGTCATGCTGCTGCTTGTTCAAGAACAAAGGCATGGGGAGAGCTGTCCAAAATACCTTTAAGATTTGTAATCATCTTGACTTAAGTTTTAGGATATGTATTGCTGAAAAATATCAGTCATATCTTAAAATATTGACACAGTTTTGCATCAGGAAGATGACTGCTGTAGTTTGTGGGCTTGTACGTGCACATACCAGTATTGGCATAGCTCTCACAAGTAATAATTAATAATATTTTGCAAGTGCACTTCAGAGTTTTGCAGGCACGCCTTCCAGTAAACTTATATTCCTAAACTGTTGTCAGAGGTGATACTACTGTTCTTTAACTAAAAATACTCCAGTATTCAAGACCTTAAAAAGAGCATTCCCAACACAGCAGATTTTACATACCAATATATAGTCCTGTATTGTATACAATTCTTCAGAATTTATCTGGATAACTACTTTTGTTCCATTAACAGTGGCTGAACTGCATGGTATTGAAATACCCTCCAATAATGCACACATTTGCACTGAAAGCCTCCAGGCATGATGTTCTATTGAATTTAAGAGAGGGACCAGGAGCATTTAAGCTAGAAACCATTCTGACACAAAACCTCAATGTCAGTGCATTTGTTCTTTTTCATTTGCTGAGCCAAGATCCGTATTTTAGCTGGGTTCAAATTTTGCTTTCAGAGGTGTAAATGGAAAATTACATCATCTGGGTTAATGGGTTTATTCCAGATTAGTGTAACTGTAGCTGACTGTAGAATTTACTATTTTAATTTCATCACACACCCACAGTGAAACTGTATAGCACTTGGAATCAAACTCACAACACACACAAAAAAAGGACTGCCCATAAATACCAGGCAGAAAATAGGCTACAGCATTTCAAAAGCCATGGGAATTCCAGGAAATCCTAATCCTATGGCTCTCATAGATTTCAGAAAAATACCAGAACACATTCTGCTTTGAATTCATTGCAGAACTGTTCTGTAAGGCATGGACATCTCGCAGCTCAGAAGTGCCTGTGGACAAAATGAGGACCCACAACAATTGTTTTCTGCACCCTTCTAATATTTCACATTCAATGGTCACTCACCACTCATCATTTTCTGGAAAAGGTGCCTGCCTTTTAAGAGACACAACATCAGAATATTCAGGAAACCAGATAACTGTCCTAACAGTGCAAATAATTTCAAGGCTAATGGTATGAGACTTTCAAGGTTATAACATTCCCCTGGTGTCATCTAAAATCACACGTACCCAAATAGAAGCAAATGTTGAGAAGGACTTGTACAGAGAGAAATATACTGGGTCACCTAATTAAGATTTACCCAGTTTGCTCACAAGACTGTCTGTGACCTTTTTTTAGGCACATCACACATATCTTGTACCCAGTAATAGATATCTTTTCCTCCTTAGACGTCTGTACTGATATATATATATATATCAGTACACTATACATATATATATTATTACGTGTATCTTTTGGGAGTGAGTTAAAACCTAAAATAGCACACATATTATTCCAACAAGGACATAAGTATGGCATATTTCTGCATAGATATATATATTTCTAGGCACGTAAAACACTGTAAAAATTACTTAAAGATTGTAAAAATTATTTAAAAACTAAAAAATCATGAGAAATACAGGAAGTAACTGAAATGACTATTGTGCAAAACATTAATTGTATTTTCTCACATTAAAATAAAAGGTAAATAAGATGTCTTCTTCCCAATATTTCTGTTAGGTACTTTTTATCAACTTTGTGCTTTGTTTTATGTACATATAATACACTTGATTTGTTGAGAATGTATTCATTGAATGTATTCATGTGAAATGTAAATATTAGGGTAGAAGTACAGTTACAGAAAGTGCACAACAAATATACACTAATATAAACCTACCCAAGGCAAAGAAGGCTTATTCTAGCTAGAGGACACATCCTTCTCCCTCTTTAAGTATATCAAACATTGCCATAACCTCCGGAGTATTTCATCTACAGTTTCACTAACATAAGCTAGAAAAGCCTTTAGGCCATAAGTGCCACTTGCTCTCACCCACACCTCGCCCCATTCCCACCAAACACTGAAGGGAACTCATCCTCCTTACCTGCTCAGCTGCCTCGGGATCTATCTGGCTCTGGAACAGGGGCACAGCAAACTGTATTTTTTTGGGGCTGTTGGGCTCCATCGTGATGCTGAGGTGAGGCAGACGAGAGGCGAGGCTGGAGCTGCTCTGGGTCTGTCCCCACAGCCAGGCTGGAGCTCCGCAGGAACAGCTGGAACTCCGATTAGCACGGGAATCTGCGCGAGCCCAGCGGCTCCCTCACTCCACATCCACGGAGATGCCACTGCCTTGGCTGTCTGCTTGGGTTTTTTTCTTCCCCTCTCTTCAGCAGCCCTTCAGATCCTCTCAGCAGAAAGCTGAAAGGAACAATAAGCTAATTGTGCACCAGCTCACTTCTACATATGCCAAGCACTCACTCAGAAGCTAATTGAAAATGCAATACTAGCATTGCATGGCCTGGAGCCTTGGGATTAGAAAAAGAGGATCTCTCCACCGTACATTACTAACTGCCTGCTCAGAAGTGCAATGCAAGCTCCCTCTGAGTATTGCTGATGGGCTCTTAATTATTGATGAACACAAATCAGGAAGTTTTCAGATTTTGGGGGTGGAGGTAGCAGGAGGGGTGGACGCAAAAATTCGATCTCTGTTACAGCGTGCCAGAGCCACTCTCCTCTTTTCACATATCAAACAATTCCCTTTGCTCTTTCAAATACTTTTTACATCTTACAGTTTTAGACTCTACTACTAAATCTTACAGAAAGACTTTTGGTGATGATGCTACAGAGTTGCCCAAAATTTCATGATGCTTCTCTGGTGGGTTTGCACCTTAGGCCTGGTTTGCAGATTTAGACTGTGATTTCTTTTGGTGGGCTCTATTTCATGTGACTCCAGATAATACTGAGAGCATCCACATCTGAGCCAGCTCTCTGGGCTCCCTTATGCTAAGTACATCAACGGGCATCTTGTCCTATCCAAGTAAAGTGGGATATAGTGTTTACTCAGGATGACATTTTCTCTCCATTAACTCTAGAAAAAGGAAAGATGATTCAGACTAGTTAAATCACTTTTGGATGACTAAAATTCAGAGGCTAAATCCTGCTTAAGGGTACAAAATCTGTGCCTCATTCCAAGACCAGGAAAATAATTTGGTCAATCATACCAATAGTACTCCTTTGTGAATATAATTGATTTTCACTTGTCATTTCATGTTAATTCAAAAGAAGTGTGTGAAACAATACCCAGCAATCACTGACTCAACCTACCTCTTTGAAAAACTCAGAGGAATTTGAAAATGTTCTTTGTTCAGGCCACTGAGAGCACTAAGGATTTTCACAGTTCACCACAAGCTTATTGAGTCACTGAGTACATTCCCACCTGTGCCAGTGGAGGAGGCGGGGAAGGAGCGAGGGTTGAGGAGGAGAAAAGCACACTGGCCATACACACAGAACAAACCAGCAAGCCAGACATTAAATACTTGCTTGGCTTCGAGTTTTACAAATTAAAATCACAACATTTTTGAACACCAGGCTGTTTCTGAACAGAGGAAGCACACGAGCTAGCTGGTTTGTGAAGGACCTGATAAAGCTTAGGAGGCGAGGATACACTTTAAGTTAAGGATCCAGTTGGCTCAATGATCAAAAATAACTCTCAATGAGGGTCAAAATTCCCCTCCTCATCCAAATCAAAGCTACTGTGAACCACAGTGGTTTCCAGCTGACAGCTAGTATCTGGCACTTTCCAGTTTGATTTCTTATGATAATTTAGGTGGCATTAACTTAGACTTTTGAACCACGGAAAAGTCTGACTGGTCAGGGCTTTCTGGCAATATTTGGTCCCATCAGCTGTTAGAAGCAGGGCCCAAAACCAGGTTATTCTGGGACCTCTCAGTCTGCATCCTGAATAGTTTTTGTGCTTAAATGAAATGCTTAGTTTCATTTACCACAACAAATGATGCACAAAACACTGATATTCAGTGATTCATATGACCATTTCTAAGCCTTCACTATTCCTACAGAGACAAAACACAGTTTGCTTTATGGAGTTCCACAATTAGCACAATTGTAGCAGTTGTGCTGGCACAAAAAGGTCTAAGGCAATAAAGTAAGAGAGGCACACTCTGCTTTCATCAGGACAATTAGAGAGTTGTTTTCAGGACGGTCTAATTATCCAATTTCACAAGTCCTTCATGCACAGATGTGCCATTATCTTCAATGACAGCTTCAGACACACCAGGGATATGTACACACCCACATACACAGAGTTACATATCTTGGGGGGATATACCCACAGATCTGAAGTTGTGGCTTTCCTCTTAAATTTTCATACCTGAAAGAAAATAATGTTTGTTTTTGCGGTCTCAGATAATGTGAGAAAAATATTTTCCAGACGTGTTGCTATCATAAATATTAATAAACGGTATATTTAAAATATCAAATTTCTCTAGAAAAAAATACTATTTTCCATAAAATAGCTATTGTAGATACCTATGCAACTTCATGTGTTAAATTGTACAATTGCAATTCTAATATATGTTGCTAATTACAGGAGGTGTAATTGGCATTACAAAGGCTTAATATATATTTTGTTAATGATAAAGTAATTAAAAAACATATTAGACAGTAAAAATTATTGAAATATTAAGTGCTCAAAGGATTATAACAGTGTGTTTCAGCTGTAGATTGCTGGACATTTCTGTCCAAAGAAATCACATCTCAGATGCATTTTTATCAATGGCATATAAGAAAAAAGCTCAACAACCTTACAAAAGACCTAAACCAACAAAACCACTTTTTGGCAGCTTCTGAAGGGAGACAAACAGGACAGAACAAAATACAAGGACAAATCCTTAATGGGGCTGGCTAGGATTGGGAGAGAGGCTCCCCAATGATGTGATGTGGAAGTATTTGCTTCCTGCAGCTTTTCTCCCTGTGCCTATTTGGAGCTGGCTACCCAACAATCTTCACATGCACTAATACAATAACAGTATTTTAAAATAGTATAAGAGGCACACAGAGAGCACTCAGATATAGCCTTTCAGGATGCCCACCTTGGCTCCCTCTTACACCAATTTGCAATACTGGAAGTCTCCAGGCAAAGTGCACTGGCATTTTCTATGAACTGCATCACAGTCTGGGGAAGAGCTGAAACACATTTAAGTACTGACACATCCTTGTAGTTCATCTTCTGTTTTTAGTGCACTCCCCACAATTTCAGTTTCAGATGCCTTCATGATTCAGCTAAAACTATAATGGAATTAAAAATAATAATAACTGTCCAAGATCTTGCCTTCTTATGTCGTTTGCTATGCGCTGGTATGAAGCACTGCCTTTTAAAATATTCTGCTGTAGGGATGAGCTGTGGAATCACTCATGCCATAGTTCCTGCTTGAGCTATTTCCCCTAGTGTCTTAGGAAAGGTTTATATCTTGTTTCCAGCCAAAGACAAGGCTTCTGGGATGGCAATTCAAGGGTGTCTGTTCTGCACAATTTTTGTTGTGGCTCTGATCTGCCTCAGCTCCTCTGGTGTGGTCAGAGACTACTGCAGCCTCACTCTTGAGAGGAGAGCTGGAGTTCATTGTAAAACACACCTGCTTAAGGCCTAAATTCACCAGTGCAGATGCAGAGAAACACTAAGTTACTGTACCCTGATGCAACAGGCTGCCTTTGCAGAGCAAGGGCTCAGCTTGAAAGTGGCAATTCTTCCAGTGTGTCTCTTGGATACAGCTTTAATCCCCATTGTGGCCACTGATATGTTGTAGAATTATGTCGAGACAGACATGACTGGTATTATCACCAGCCCTTTATTAAAAACTTTACAAGCCTTCTCTCATTGAACTTCTCTCAGGCAACTCCACACAGCACTGACTCCTCTGAAAGTTTCCTTCTTCCTTCTACGTGAGTGGCTAAACCTCAAGCTGTCCCTTAACCCAGCCACCTAGCCCTGTCTGTCCATCACACAACATCTTCTTACCTTGCCTGTCCCTTGCACGACCACATGTCCCTTCCTCCTCACAGCACAGCCAGCAGGCTCCATCCCAAACTACAGCACACCCTGGCTCTCAAGCTGCAGCTCATAGCCAGCTCTCTTACAACACCCAAAATCATTGGATAGGCAAGGCTGTATCCACTTCTCAGCAATCAGTACAGCTGTAATTCATTGGGAAAACTGCCTTCTGCACTATCCTTACAAGCTATTCTACTACAATATGTGAGTGATTTAATAAAGATATCTTGATCTGTGCTTTCCCTGGGCTCTCCCCTCAGCATATTGCTGGGCAGCACCAGCAGCATCAGAGGGAGAAATGCTGCAGAGCTCACTGGCTTTCTGCTACAACCAAAAGGGCCTCAATGTACTCCTTCCTTCTGCCTTTTTCTAACAAACTGACAAACAGCCTCTTCTCTGCCTTTGCTCAGGCAGGGGCATCAGCTTCACAGCTCTTGGTGTTGGCCATGAGCAGAAAGAGAGGGAGAAAGCATAAACACTGGACATGGCCTTTGCTGTGCACACCAGAGCTGTTCATGGACAGGTTTTCCCTTTGGGGCTCTGCACTGTGCCTCACTCATAGGTGCTAAAACCAGATACAAGCCTTCCAAGAATAAAAAATTACATATTCAAAATGACACTGAAATTTTCCTTTCAAAACAGCATTGCAAACAGGGTAACTCCCACTGAGCTGATGGAAACACAGACTGCTATTTATATATAGAAAATGCAAAGAATTTAAAATCTACAAGGGTGGGAGAATGCAGAGCAGATCTCATCTGCCTCACGAGTACCAAGTGCTGCCACAGGCAGGTCAAGAAGAACAGAAGTCTTTCTGAGCAGTAACAGAGTCAGTGGGACATTCAGTGAGAGCTGTTGGCCTGGTAACAGTCTAACTCAAATTTCCATCACCAGTTCTTATCCATAAAATATCAGGTTTGGACTTGTTTATGTACTAACTATATATGTGGATACATAAAGCCTAGATAAGTAAAAAGATACAGCTATTTCTATTTATACGAGCTCTTTAGTTAAGATAACAATTCCTCAGCAGTATGGTTTTAATCAGAATCAGTTTTAAGTTACTTTATCTGGGCATAGAAGAACTTACACTGTCTATTCTGTCTTCCTCTGTTCTGAAATTCACAGCTCTCCACAGTTTGAAGTAATGTACAAACATTTACTGCTAGATCCTATCCACTACCATCAACAGAATACACACATCCAACATAGGAAATGAGCTGGATTAATGGGACATGACCTGAGTAGACAGTCAAAAGATTCTTGCCTAATATGGACTATAGTTCAATAGTGCAGAAAGCACTGGTTTTAGGAGGGTATTTCAGCGGGAAGAGATGATACAAATTGCTTCCTTATCAGGAATAGGGTAAATCTAATACATCTTTTAATAAACAGAAGTGTGTGTACATTGGTTTTAGAATAAAATTATATTGGTATTTCCATACTGAATGTTTGATCCAAAAGTTGACTGACTATATCACTGAATTAAAACAAGGGTGTTGATGTAACATACTCAGAAAGCTGTCAGGGTGTCAAAAATACAATACTTTATATTAGAACCACAAAATCAGAGAATCCACCATTCGCCACCACTCTGTGGGCCCAGCCACACAGCCAGTTTTTAACCCAGCAAAGAGTCACCTGTCCAAGTCCTGAGCTGCCAGCTTCTTCAGGAAAATGCTGTGGGAAGCAGTATCAAAGGCTGACTACATCCACAGTCTTTCCCTCATCCACCTAGGCAGGCTACCTGGTCATAAAAATATCACACTGCCTGAGCAGGACCTACCTTTCCTAAATCCATGCTGGCTGGCCTTGATCCTTTGGTTGTCCTCTATGAGTCATGAGATTGAGCTCAAGTTAATCTGATCCATAACCTCCTCTGGCACTGAGGTCAGGCTGACAGGCCTCTGCTTCCCAGGATTCTCCTTCCAACACCTCATGTAGGTGACAGTCACACTGGGCAGTCTCCAGCAGGGACTTTTCTGGTTAACCAGAACTGCTGACAAATGATGGAGAGTGGCTTGGTGAGCTCTTCCACCAGCTCCCTCAAGTGAATCCCACCTGCTCCACAGACTTCTGAGTGTTTACATGGCACAACAGGTCACTAAATACTCCCTCCTGGATTGCAGGGGATCTGTTCTGCTCCCTGTCCCTGTCCACCAGCTCAGGGGGTTGACTGCCCAGAGGATAACTTTATCCCAGAGGATAAAGGTCTGTCTGTTAAAGACTGAGGGAAAGAAGGCATTAAGTACCTTAGCCTTTTCTTCATCCTTGGTGACAATTTTGCCCCTCATGTCCAATAAATGATGGAGCTTTTCCTCATTCTGCTTCTTGTTGTTCATGTACTTATAAAAACACTTTTTAATATCTTTCACAGCAGTAGCTAGATTGAGTTCTAGCTGAGCTTTTGCTTTACAATTTTTTCTGCATGACCTAATGACATCCTTGTGCTCTTCCTGAGTTGCCTGCTCCTTCTTCCAGTCTCTTTTGTCCTGGGTTGCAATGAAAGCTCCCTATTCAGGCCACTCTTCTTCCCCACCAGCTTTTCTTTCAACACATGGGGATGCCTTGCTCCAGCATCTTTAAGATTTCCTTCTTAAAATATATCCAGCCTTGGTGGACCCCTTAGTTACTAAGGACTGATTGCCAACAGCCTCTCTGAACTAGTGTCCTGAACAGGCCAAAATCTGCCCTCTGGAAGTTCAAGGTAGAGGTTTTGTTAATCTCTTTCCTTACTTCAC
Source organism: Buphagus erythrorhynchus (assembly GCA_013400855.1). Taxonomy (NCBI): domain Eukaryota; kingdom Metazoa; phylum Chordata; class Aves; order Passeriformes; family Sturnidae; genus Buphagus; species Buphagus erythrorhynchus. The sequence continues at coordinate 76,541 of VZTT01040316.1, read as the reverse complement.
CAAGAATCAGAAACTATCATTTCATGGTTCTGTGGTTGAAGGCTGTCTTGAGCACAGCATCTCCCACCAGCCCTTCTTTGTAAACAGATCTGGTGGGTCACTACCCCTTGTAGCCTTACTTACCAGTTGTGTCAGGAAGTTCTCTTCTGCACACTCCAGGACTGCTCCTCTCCTCTGCTGCAGTTTCCAGGAGACATCTAGCAAGTTAAAGCCTCCCACAAGAACACGGGCCAACAACCATGAGACATCAGCCAGGTGCTTATGGAATAGTTCATCTGCTGCCTCATCCTGGCTGGGTGGTCTCTAACAGACTCCCACCAGCAGTTTTGCCTTGATGGCCTTCCCCCACAATTGTCACCCACAGGCACTCAACCTTATCATCACTATCCTTGTCTCTGCACAGAATAAACTCCCTAATGTACAGAGCCACCCTGCTGCCTCTGCTTCCTCGCCCATCCCTTGTGAAGAGCTAGAATCCTTTACCTCTTTTAGCCAGTGAACCCCATCTCCAACAAGCCTGGTGCCATATGAACCAACCCATGACTGAAAAAGCCGAAATGCCACCAATAGTACAAGTCTTTAAGCCACATGATCAGGTGGGCTCTCCTGTTACTCCTACAGCCAACTGGCAATGACAAAGGTCACTGTTGTAGCAAACTTTCGAAAAGCATCCAGAATATCTCTGGCAATACTGTCTGGCTTTATTCACTGCTAATTTGATTGACCAATACTTATCAGCCACTAATAAAGCTGTCTGAATTTGCATATAATCCATATCAAATTCCAGGCTGGCAGAAAAAAAAGACAACACTTAATTTGCAAGGAAAGTAGCAATTTGAATCATTAAACAAAAGAAAAACTGTCCATGCCCAGAAAACCATTATGGTGAGTCACCCAGGAGAGGAGTGTGTTCAATAATAATGATGGCTGTTCCTAAGGCACAAACAGAATTGTCAACAGAAGTTGATACCAGCTCAAATTTAACTATAGGATAGATGCACGAAAATAATTTTTTAAAACGGTTTATAGGCATTCCTATATATAAGTGTCACCCAGAAAATATTAGCTGGAAGTGTTTTTAAGAATGGCAAAAATCAGTTATCCAGATAATGGAAAAACAGGTGCTTTTATATCCGTTAGTTTTAGTACAGTTTTTAGAAATGTCATTTTGAAATGTCTTTATTTTAAATTATAGCCAAACCTCAGAAATCTGACTTCCGTCAGTTGGATGAAAATTTGGCAGTATCTCTCATTTCTCAGGATATATTAAACACCAGGATTTACACTGCTGAGATCAAATGTTCTTACAAGCTACAAGATGCAGTACCTCAGATACTCTGGGATGTTACCAACAAGTGACTTTTCTTGGTGGAGCAGCAGGAAGTCAGG
>VZTT01040316.1:31756-60150 GCA_013400855.1 Buphagus erythrorhynchus | reverse complement strand
TTTTTTTTTTTTTTTTTTTTGACTGAACCAGCTTTAGTTCTGGATGTAATACAGAGGTTTCTTTTTCAGCAGGTTTAGTTAGCATGGTAAGTACTAAGCACATATCAAGGCTGCAATTGCTACACACAAGAGAATTCTCTAGAGAAGATTAAGTTCTGCAAATACTTTCTCCCAGGCACATCATGAGCACCACCTTGAGCAATGGTTGACTTAAAACACAGGTGACCACAGCTTTCTGCTGCAGAGCTGGTCACAGGACCAAATCTTGCTCTGAGAAGCAGGGCCAGATGATAGAACCAAAGCAAGATTGGATTAACCTCTAACAGTTTGCAAGTGGCAAAGTTAATAAAATAACAGGGGCCCAAAAAAGCCCATTTCAGCCTCCCACCTGCAATATGGTGCAGCCAGGGGCATGTTTGCTCTTGGGTTAAATGCACTGAAATTTTAGGTCTACAACTGAATAGTGCTCACATATTCATACATAAATGAGCAGAGTCTGTAACTGCTTTGCCCACACAGCCTCCTGCAGGAACTTGCAGGATCCTAAGTTGGATCACTACCTAAGAAAACAGCAGAACCAGCATGGCAGAGGAGGAACAGCTGGCAATCAGGAGAGGTGGAGCAGAAGGTGCGGCAGAAATTGGTAAAATTTACATGCTTGCATTCTCAAGCATTTCTTCTCTGAGTGATGAGATGGACAAAATTTCACATGCTCTGACAAAATCAATCCTTAATAAAAGACTGATGGTATCAAGAATATGTTGGCTAGCTCCAGAGTTGTAAATGAAAAAGACTGGCATGAAACAGCACAGAAACACACAGAGATCAATCACTGACATCATTACTGAAGCTTTGTGACTTGTAAGGAAAAAAATACATTTTTAACAGCTGAATGAGAAGTATGTCAAAGAGAAGAGAAATCAAAGGATTGACCAGACCATTCTGTGATTCTATAAATATGCATTTTAAAATCTAAAGCTAATGACCGTCATCTTAAAATAAAATAATGGCTGATAAAGAGTACAATGTTCCTCCCTTCCATCCAAGAATATCCATGAAAGTTAAAAAAATAAAATACTGGGAAAAAAAAATCAGTCTGGGTGTGGCTACAGTGCTGCAAAGAGAGAAAAAGGACAGTAACACACACGGACCTCTTTGGGGAAAAAGGCCAACTTTATTGTACGGATCGTCCATATTGAAAGTATATTATGTGCACTAGGACAGGACAGTAGTTCATTGGACAATTGGGAGAAACATCTCTGGGACAACATGTCAGGATGCCTCATGAGAAAAATACCAGGTGCTAATCTGTATTATGAATTCCACTCTGTTTTTCACCATGTTATCATCCTGGGAGATTTCCTCACTAACTGAAGCTGTAGTCAGCTTGTCAGCCTGGGAATGGACCTGAGAGTCAGGAGAAATCCAGGCCTGAAAAGAATTTCCAAGCTGTAATTCCCTAGCTCTCTGAATGTGTGTGTCCACATCTGGGTCAACTGCAATAAGAAAACATTAAATGCAAAAATAGTGGAGCACTGAAAAGATGATCATAGAATCATAGAATATATTGACTTGGAAGGGATCCACAAGGGTCATCAAAGTCCAACTCCTGGCCCTGCACAGGACAACCTCAAGAGTGACACCCTGTCCCTGACAGCATTGACCAAATTCTTCTTTAACTCCACCAGGCTTGGTGCTGTGACTTCCCTGGGGAGCCTGTTCCAGTCCCCAACCACCCTCTAGGTGAAAAACTTTTTTTCCTAATATCTAACCTAAAACTCTCACCTTTGAACACTTTAAATTTGCGTCTTTAAACAGAAGCTCCTAAAACAGTAGCAAATCAGACTTGAACAAAATATTTTTTTTCCTGATGTGTTGAACTACACAAAGGGACATTCAGGTTATCACCTTGGTTTGGTAAGGATAAGTTAGGAGCCCCTTTGTCCAGGGGCAAAACTAGGCTTGCTCTTACCTGCGAGAGGTTCTGCAGAGAGTTTCTGATGTCATGGAGGACCCTGCGTAGCTGCATCTCCACAGTGGAGGGTGGGTTCATGGCAAGAGGACGATGAGGAACTCCGTGCCTTGGAAAGAAGGGACAGCTGAAGGGGGGAAGCATGGCACTGAAGGAAGAGCTGGAGATGCTTGGGACACTGTGGGTGCTGAATGTCCTCATGTGCTCGCACAGCGGCCTGTCCTGCCACTCCGTGGGGAGGGAATGGAGGGAGCACGTGGACTGGGACATGGCTGCTGGTGTGTGCAGGGGGCAGCTCTGTACCCTGGTGGGACTGAGCTCCTCAGGCAGCCTGCTGGGCCCAGCCTGGGGAACCTCTTTCTTGGAGGATGAAGGTGAAATAAACAGAGTGGATTTGCACATGGGATGGCTGGAGGCTGCCTCATCCTCACTTCTGTCACTCTCAGATGCTGCTTTCTTGTCCTCCTCCACTTGTGTGTACTTGTAGGTGAAAGAAGGAGGACTGCAGAGAGTCTCTTTTCCTGGAGTTAACTGAACATTCACAGAGGACACCACTTTCACTGGATTCAGCAGTGCAGAGGGGAGAGACTGAGAACGCCTTAGAGGATAGCCTGGTTCAGCAAACCAGAGTCTCTGCTTCCTCAGAAGATCTTTCGACCTCAGCAGAGTGCACCTGGCCTTGGAGTCGGGTGAGTTGATGATCCTCAGCTCAGCTCTTTGCAAGGCAACCTGAACTCTGTCCACAGATGATGTGGAGGAGCCACCACCTTCCAGAGACTGCATCGACCTGAGGATATGGTGTGTGTGATACTGAGGAAACTCAAACACACTGCCCTCCTCCAGCAGGTCTGATTCTTTTTGCTCACTGCAAATGTCTTCCTCTTTAGAGCTGACCTCTCCTTGGACTGTCTCTGATACATGAGATGACTTGCTTTCTTGTCCTTGATTTTGTTCAGTTTTACAGTCACTAAATTTTCTGTCTTCACTCCTTCTGCTATCAGAAGATGCCCCTACCCTTCGTCTCTCTACTTGAGACATAATATCCTCTTCATCATCGTCATAATCCTCTTCCTCATCATCTTCCTCCTCCTCCTCCTCAAACTTATCAAAACAGGGCAGTTCCTTGGCTATGGGTGTCTTCTGCTCCTCACTGTGTGATGTCACAGTTGTTTCACTGTCACAGCTGTCAGCACTGCTTCCCATGCCCTGCAAAGACTCCTGCACCTGGGAAAGATATGAGACAGCAAAGGAGTGAACTCAACTACTGTCTTCTCTGAAGTCAGGCCAAGAGTCCAAGAACACCTTCATTGGGTTTTGGGGTGGGGAGCAGAAAGAATAATGCACTTAGTGTGCAAGAAAAACAGTGAAGGAGAGCAAAGAAACCATGGTATCAGATACATTAGGAGTACAATGAAATGTGGCACCAAAAGGAGGTTTTTATTTTTCTAAGGAGAAAATTCTTCACACAATTTGACAATACATTGATTTGACAATAAATTCAATATTGTAAGAAGAATAGAAGTGGCAAAAGAGTAAGAGCAAGAAGAATACAATGCTAGTATATTATAGGTAGTGATGACAAGCAGATAGCTGGGTCATGATAAAAAGCATTTCCCATTTATAAAGGTTCACAAGACTGAAATTAATGGTAGCATTAGGAAATGTATACAGAGAAATGAGGAGAACTGCAGACTGTAGTGAAACTGTGTTACAGGAAAACACCCAGAATGGGAAAGCCAGTCTGCCCATAAACTCAGCCTGTTTAATTAAAGAATTGTTGAAGACTGCGAATATCACATTAGGATGTTAATCTCCGTTGAAGAGCACATCCGGTACTATTAGTGTTCTAATTCTCCATCACATTGTTCAATTACTTACTCAATATGAGTAAGGCATAAGAACTTGGATGGAGAATTCTGGCTTCTTTGGTAACACAAAACCCGCCTACAGAATACCCTCTCAATGTCAAAATCTCCCTCAGAAATCTTAATTTTGGAAGTCAGAGATGAAAGGCAATATGGTTCAAACTTTGAGTTCTCTCCTGAGTTTCAGAGCATGGCTCTGGGTGCTAGAGTCAATAATTTAACAGTAGATGGCACTAAATTACCATACTTTTAAGAAACAATATATACTCCTCTGTATCCCTTTTATCTGTTCACAGGCTCTCTTCACTAGCTGCCAAGTTCTCATTTCCCCTAGCTGCATCATTCACCCCTATTTTCTGAATTCAGCTCAGCATTTGGTCTGAATAAAGGAGTGAAGGTGGCTGAGGAGAGCCTAGCAACTCCATGGCACAAACCTCATGCAGTTTCAGTATACCTTTTCAAAACAGTGTAATAGAAAACAGAAAAATCTCTTCCCTTTACAGCCAACACAGACAAACTCCAGCAATATTCCAGTGAAGGGATACTTAGCTGAAACATACTTTTAGTGGGATCTTAATCAGGTTGCAACCAACATAAAGATCAGGAGTGAACAACTCTCCTCCGAGGCACCTTCAACTTCAGCACATTCACAGCTCTGTAGAGAGCTGAACAAGTATGTCAGATGTTTATGTTTTTTGCAGGGACTCAGGATCATTTTCCCCTTTATTCATTTATACTCCTTTTCTTGCTCTTGGAAAGCACTAAACTGATGTTTAAGGGAGACAAAGACGAACACTGTCTTGGCTTTTATTCTAGTACTCAGTTGAAGAACTACTAAATTGGAAAACCCAGAATTCCAGTACCAAAATGAAAAAGCAACATTGATGGATGTAGAGGGTGGAAAAACTCTTCCTAGTAACTGCCCAACAGCTTTTAAAATGCTTGGTGTGCCACAAGGAGAAACATATGGTAGCATAAGAAATAGTTCAGCAGATACAAGCTATAGAAATGAAATTGCTGGAGGTACCCAGAATCCCATCTATTCCTTTGGGCTGTGGTCTAGGTCCCAGGAATAGCTGGCCTTGAGGACAGGACCTGACTGAAGGCTTTTCTCTGACTGACATGCCTATTACTGTGTGAATGTTCTAGGAGAGCAGCTCTCCAAAATATCAGATACAACACAAGCTGTGCAAGCATGTGTATTGAGCAGTCACCTAAAGACCAGGCTGGAACAAAAGCTTTCCCTAAGACATGAGGTCTCTGGTCAGCATCACAACAATTTCTGGGACCAAGATCAAACAAACTGGAACAAGAAAAAGCATGGAAGATCAAGATCAACTAAAATTAGTCTATCTTCACAGTAAAACTAGTGTGAAATTGTTTTCATTTTCTGTCAGTTGTTAATTAGAAAAAAAGAAAAATATGCAGGGGGCAGGGGATTTAAGAACAAGGAGAATGGGAAAGTAAAAATGATTTTAAAAATGAAACTATCAGCAGAATAGCTATAATCTTTCAAGACCTTAATCTCTACCCACTCCTGAAAGGAATCAACTACCAGACAGTGAGAAAAGATACACCAGAAACAGCAATCAGAACATACTGAATTTAGAGCTTATTCCAGTCCCAAGTATACCCAGATTAACCTACCAGAAAGGCTTTCAAATTTGAACTCAGTTCTGTAAGGGACTCAGCAGGTCCAGCTCTGAAAATTATGATTTTATAGGATGTAGACTGATGGTCACAGTAGTAGTCAAACATCAACATCCCTCCTACCCTTCCCTACTGTTTCACACTGATCAGGAGTATTTCAACCACAGGATGAGAACCTTACCTGAAGCTGACTGAATGGAGAACAATCTGTAGAGTCCTCAGCAAAGCCACTGCTGTCAGAGTGCTGACTCGCTGTCCTCAACAGCTGATCTGTTTAAAACAACCAAAACCCAACTGTAATTACTTTACAAATCACAGCCTTTCAAGACCAATCACATTCAATACAAATTTTCCTTTTACAGCAAAGTAACATTAAATCAGTAATACAACTGCTTTTCAGGTTCCACTTTGAAAAAAACAGAGAAACAACTTGCTTGTTTCAAGCAAAATCTCTCTCACCCAAAGCTCTACTTGTGAAACTTCCAGCAGCAGTGGAAGAAAAACCATCTTTTAAATTTTTCCTTCCTGTGCTGTGGAAAAAAACCCTCTGCAGACATTGCCATCGTTGGAGTTTTGCTTTCACAAAACTGTATCATTGATTAATTCACATGCAGGCAGTGGAAGAGTCACTTTTGTGTTGAAAAGTACGGATTTGACACCTCTCTTGATCATGGAGATACTGAAGATCACAGACTTCCTACCAGCCTACACCACCCCACACACCCAAAGGGACAGCATCACATGGGCAGAGAGGGCCAGGTGGAGGCTCTGCCAGCTGCTGGAGAGGATCCTCCACTGGGTTAGTGGTCAAGCACAGAACATCCCTTACACATCAATGGGCAATCTGCCAAAGTACATTCCCAGTGCTCATTTTATACAGGAGAGATAAGATCCTCCTGCTTGTTCCTTTCTACTCTCATTAGGTAAGCATTAAAATAGCCTAAAGAGGCTCTAAAACCCTAAGTGCTTCCCAGGAGTAATTTCCTCTGGTGCAAGCACTGCACTCACTAAGCAGCTTTGCAGGGACACCTCAGCAAGCTCTGCAGCACACTATTGCATGTATATTGCCCCTGACTGGACACAGGAAGCACCCACCAAGTGCAAGGTTTACCTTATGGCACCAGAAATATTTTACTCAGCCTGAGGCCAGAATGGGCAACAACCTTATCTCACCTTTAGGTGTCAGCAGAAGTATAAAAGCTTGGAGATGGGAAGTAACTACAGTGGCCTGTAGCCCCCAGACCCCTGCTCTTCTCCTCTTCACCCTTAGGCAAGAGCTTGCTGCTGTCTTCTCAAAGGCTCAATGCAGAATTTTGCCTCAGTTAAATGTCATCATATAATTAATCCCAGTTCACAGCTGAATGCATTGGCATACATTATGAAAACTGCTGGATATTCACAACTAATTTTTTTTTTAGTATTAATTTTGATAAACCTTTTACTAACACAGAAATAAGTAAGAGCCTGCACAGTCTGTGAATATCAGTAGAGGCAAACTGCTCACTAAGCTTCTGTATCAGTGATGTCACACAGCTTTTAGGGAGTGCCTTTCAAATTGTGCTGCTGCTCTGTTATCATGGTAGCCACAATATCCTGCAATGACAAACAACTTTTCTACCTCAAGAAAGACATCCCCACCCAAGTCCCAGTAAAGACAATGGAAATTACTTCCCTGAGAACTGGATCTTATTAACTGCCCATTTCAATTAATACAGCTGAAAGAGCATGCCATGAACAGCTTGTCACTACAGCTGAGGCTGGGGGGAAGCTGTTACCTTCTTCAAGGTGAACAGTTACCTAATTCTGTTGACAGACACTTTGGCCTCCTCTTTCTCTTATCTGGTGAATTTTAATTTAAGAGAAAAAAACCACTACTGGTGAAAGCCTTAGCCTCTCTTAGGGAAGAGATCCCCTTTAGTTCAAATAAAGCAATGCACCAGTGCATGTGCTGGCATTTGTTTTCATGCACATGAACTTCATTACTGCTCAACAGAATGCTGCCCTGTCCTATTTCCTTCTCAGTCAGTATTTCCTTTTCAGCTATAGAAAGGAAAATTACATCTATATGTTTTCTCAAATCAATTATTGGGCTTCTCAGAGACACAGTACTAAAGTTAAAATCAGACTTTCAGATAATTTTCTATAGCATAGATTATTTATGCACATGCTTTGACAGCCTTACAGGACAGATACTGCCTGGCAAGGGGTCAGCCCAGAGCAGTCATTCACACTGGTCTTATTTATCTGTGGCAAGTGACTGGCACAGTATGAACAGACTCAAACTGCCTTGGTTCCACCTCAGGAGACATCCCCTTCATAGAGTCATCCTCTGCTTTTTGTGCTACAGAGCTGCTAGGATTTTTTTAACGTGTTAAAGCAAATCAGAAGAGACATGTTTTCTGAGTAGTCATCTGCTACCACACCTTACCCTTGTCTTTCACAAGTTCTTAGGATATCCACGACTACCACTACAATGTAAATGCAGTAAAAAATCATAAAGACTGGAATCTCCACTGAATCAGTAGTGAAATGACAAGGTTTGGTTCTGTAAAGACTGGAAATACTGACTAGTAAGTTGGGATATACTAGTAAGTTGGGATATACAGACACATAATGGTACCCACCCTCCTTGACAATACTGATCCAGCTGTTTGGCCTGCTCTGTAGCACCTGGGTATCTCTCAGATTCAAGCAAACAAGGGGGAAAATGTGAAAACACTTCTTAAAAAATCTACACAGTTACATTCTGCTTTTGATTAAATGGCCTCCTGGCAAAGGAGAATCTTAAGAGAAGGAGTTTGTGATGAGACATGGCTCTCCTCTCTTCACCCCGAGCACAGAAAACTCAGCACCAAGGGTTGGTTTATTGGGGCCAGCCTGGGATCATCCCTTGCCCTGTGTAACCCCAACAAGGCAATTGTACCTTCTGCAAAAAGGTACCACTGCACAACACTGACTCTGCCACCCAAACACTACACAGAGGAAATCTTCTGAACTACTGGGAGGAGGCCAGGGGCAGGATAAGAAGGAAAGTGTGGGAGAAGGAACCAGCCATGACAAACAAAACCAGCAGGAACAATCAAACTCCCATCCCAGTTTAACAGAGCACAAACTAAAATGCCTTTTGGATTGTTGTTTTAAGCTATATTTTAAAAAATCAAAGTATATTTAGGCACTGAATATGTGTCAAAAAATGTGTGTATTCATTAGTAAACTATATCAACTGAAAATGTTCTAAACAAAGAGCACATGATGAAGAAACAAGTCTGTGGTTTACAAAATGTGATAGCAGATTCATCAGAGCACCCCTATCAGGGAAATGATTAGTTCATCTATTCTAACATAATAATGAGCTACCAGAGGACTGTCAGTCTCACCTCTTCTGTGTCATTCAACTGCTCACACAGAAGAGGAGAAGAAATATGTGGGAACTGTCCATGAAGCTTTAACATTTGTTTCTTGTACCTGTACTATTGGAAAAGCTCTAATGCACTTTGTATTTTATAAGATAATTATTAAATTAACACTCCCAACTTAACTATAAAGTATTTCATTATGGCATTAAATACCAGCTGTCCCTTTTTTGCATCACACCATGCACCCCAGCATTAACATAACCAGCACAACAGGGAGCCCTGCTGCAAAAACTCTCTGAGTCCCTGGGGATTTCCTTGCATCTGGACAGATAAGCACAGACTCCCACAAATACTAAGTCTGTTCCAGATATTTTCTTCTCACTCCCCCATCTCCAATCTCCTGTGGAGCTGCACCCACAGAGAGCTATAAATACAATAATATATTAAGGACAGGAAGTGCTGATGATGTGCTTGCTTCTCTTTCAAGAACTAAATTTTCAAAATCAGTAACTGCTTTTGACTATCAATGTAGAATGCCTTAAAAGAAACAGGTCTTTGGCTACTCAAAATTTCACAGATCCACGTTGATGCCAACAACCAGACATTCATGAATTGCTGTGTCTCGAGAATGCCTTTTCCTCTAGGCATTGTACCTGTATTTCTCTTGCTTTTGGGGCATTTTTTGGAAAGGAAGGTGCTGCTGTATGATATGTCAGTAAGAATTATGATTTTGCACTAACATTTGTTTTTACCAGATAACTTTGCAATATGCTTTTTTTAATAGTGGACATTTAGCAGCGCTGTATGTTTACAAACTAGCTGAAGCTTTTCATTCTTGTGTTCCTAAAAAAACTGAAACAAGAAACATGTTTTAATTGCAAGTCTAAGTGACAGCAGACTGTGTTGTTAAACCAAAGCAGCCAACCAGACTATTTCAGTAGGGAAGAGAATATCTTTTTTTTTAATTTGAATACGTCACTTCTTATTAAAGATCCTCTTAACATGCCTTACAAACCATTGTAAATTTCAGAGAAAGCATCCACAGCCCTCTGTAAATATAAAATGACACTGCAAGGTTTATAGTAATCTGCACCAAAGAACACCAACCCCACTAATTGACAAAGAAATAGCACCACATAAAAAAAGAAGTACAGAAGTAATCCTTCAGGGGAAGCATTCATCTGGAACAAATCTTTTGTTTATGGGTGCTTATGCACAGCAGAGACAAAGCCACTGAAATAGGTGGGTTTGTATAAGGATTGTCAACTGAAATTACATTGCAACAGAAGATCTGTGGTTGAATTTCATGCTGATTCTACCTCATGAGATTGCTAGTGAGAGTATTTCACATTCAGACACAATGGCCAGCATTTTTAATAAATGACCACTAACTTTGGATGCCTTCTAACTTGGTGAACATCCACTCTCTGAGAAAGCAGACCTCTATGCTGTCTCATGTTGGACAACTTGCAAAAACAAAAGTTGGCTATAGTTTTTTTACATTTTGGGTAAGTTCTCCATCAAATGTTCTCCCTCTTGGCAACTTTACTGAAATTCACACAGAACTAAGTCCTAAATTTTTCGCATCTTCCAGGTGAAATAAAATGCTGGTCTCAGACTAACTTTTAGCAAATATGCAGGCATTGATACCCTTGTCAGATAAGTCCTAGACAACTCTAGGCAATGCCTGCCTGATAATAAAGTGTCACCACTAATCTGTGCGAAGTGTACTCAGAAATAGGTGGGACATAGTGCCTGGGAAACATGACCCAGCACAGCCTGCTTCTGTCAGAATGAAATCCCATTGCTAGAACTGTTGGTACCTTTCAGCAAGTGCATTTCACTTTTCTTTGTTGTAGTGGTGGAAGAAGAGGATAAAATAACTATTGGGAGCAGAAAAGATTAAAGCATTTATTTCTTCTCCTCCCTGACTGCAACCCCTGGTTCTTTAAGTTGATTTTCTCTGAAAAGCTCTCCCTGAAGCTGGAGAGGCCAGGCAAACAGGAGGCCTGCCCCTGTAAAGACTGCATCTCTTTTCATGTAGTCATGTAAAGCAGGTGGTAATGAACTTCAAAATCAGCTAAGGAGGAAGTACTGGGAGCAGTTAGAGATTCAGTTTCTGACAATCCTTAGCTATGTTTGTAGCAGAGGAAGCTTAGTGAGCACCAGGCTGTGCTGTGCAGAACACTGATGAAGAAGCAGCACAAGCTATCACCAATAACCAGGCATTACCTTCCAACACAGTCCAGGGCACTCTCAACCACATTAACGCAATTCGGCTGACAGTTCACACGATTGTCAATTCATTTGTGCAAAGGCAAGTAACATTATCTTTGTCTCTTTAGACAGGTTTTTCTGCCTCTCTTAAGTGTCTAGAGATGCCACCAAGAAAGTGCACTGCAGCTAAGCACCTCCCTAAGTGCAACAAGCTCTAGTTCCTCTTTAATTAAATGTATCAGCTAGAGAACGGATTTCACTTGCCAATACTGGGCAAACTAACAATCAAAAAATAAACTTAAAAATCAGCTTTATCCCTCTCCCAAGCCATAAAACGCATAAAAAAGATTTGAGATGAAAGCACAAACTAAGTGAACCACAACAGCCAGTGCACAGTGTTTTCCTTGTGAGGGACTATGATTTCCATGTGGGTGTAGAGACACTAGTTTTCTGTGCAGGCAGCCTGCAGACACAGCAGTAGTGCATAGGAAAAAGCTGCATGTATCATGCAATTTAGGTTTAAAACAATGTAATTTCAGTTTAAATGGGTATCTTAAATTACAGCATCTACTAAGGAAAAAAAAAATCCCACACAATCTGAATCAACATTTCAGGCCATCTGAGCTATCATCAATTACACAGAAGTGAAAACAGCCAGTGAGGCTATAGGGCTGTTTTCTTGCCTATAATTTAGTTGACACTTTGTAGCAATGTTCTGTGATTTAGCTAAAAAAGAAACCCAGATCTTTTTTATTTCTAGAGAGAAAACAAACTTTAGAAGCTTAAAATATCTGAATCAGCCTTTCAGAGATGGAAGAACACTTGGCAGTCTGCTGTCTCACAGAAGTTGCAGTCTACTCACCTTTCCTTGACTTGGTCACTGCTAGCTGGTGTGTAGCTGAAACGTGAGGTAGATCCCCCTCTGTACTCTGGATCTATCAGGAAGAGGAGATGAATATTCTGTCAGGCCAACTGGAATATATTCCTGTGCTTAAGAATGCCTAAGCTATACACACTGCACATGCAGGAGGAGGTTCTGGTTCTTTTTCCTCCAATTGAACAGCCTATACTGATTGAAGGAGCAAATTGTGATCCCCTTGAACCAACTTTGATCAGGCATTCAGCAATGCTCCTGGAGGAGAACAGTGATCCTTGGGCAGCACCTCCCACCCAGAGCACAGGACTCCCCTCTGGTTACCCCCTGCACACAAAAAGACTGGGAAATCACATCCTGTGACAGCACACAGCTCCCAGTTCCTCTTTGACAAAGCACTAAAATTACTGTGTGAAAACACCTCCAACCACTTTTACACTACCGTCTTTTTCCAGACAGAACTCTTGGCCCTTCATTTGAATATCAAGAACAAGTACAATACATTTAGAAAAATGTCTCAGGAGGTCAGCACACATGGACTGCCATCTGCTGCCTGACCAACTATTTCCTACAAGCCACCAGTCCTCCAGCAGAAGGACCCAGACCCAGCCAGAACCTACTCCAGACTTCACCATGCCACTACTCGTGGAAATAATTCTTATAGGATCCATACAGAAGTACAGAAGTACAGAAAAGAAAGATAATGTATTCAGATCCGTGCATGTTTCAACTTGGAAACTTAAAGCCACATAAAAATGAGTCCTTTCACTCCATATATTTGTGAAACACAGTCTTATTAAGAAAGTAGTTCTCAGGCAAATGTTCAAACAATGAAAAGAATATGCCTAAAATCTCAACAGGGAGGCCTTTGTTTGGTTCAAAACCTAGAATATGTTCTCTCTTTTGTGTGATCCAGAAAAAATTCTAATGGATCACATGCAAGTCTACATGCACAACCCCCTAGCCCAATTATCCCCAATGCTCCCCTCTAACGGGCTGTTGGCCCAGCTTCAAAATTATCATACAATGAATTTATCTCCATTTTTTATCAACTTAGAAATGTAAAAATCAAGATACTGATGTTGATAACCCAAAATTAGTATTTGGCTAAAGAAGAGGTTATATTTGCACTGATATCATGTGTATAGCAGCCACAAGGGTGCATTTTCTTAGTTACAAGGGTTTCGAGGAGTACCTGGCCTAAACTTTTCACCATTAATAAGTGAGCAGCATTACTTTTGCACGATAAACCTAGCAGCTTCTGTTCCTTTAGGAGATGAAGGCTGTACCAAAGGGGTAAATCCTTATTTCATCCAAGTATAGAGCATAGAAGGGGCTCACCATTTAAGATCAGGAAAAACTTAGTTGTTATTTTTTTTTTCTAAAAAGAAGGAACAGCAAGTAATCCTTCAGACACTTTAATAAAATTAGCCTTCCAGGAAAGGTATCTTGATTCTCTCAAACCTCCCATTTTCTGAAGGTTAAATTTGCAGCCTTTCAAAAGCTAAGCTTCTTCTCATTTAAATACCATCCACCTCCTGTCCTTGGCTGGGAGACAGCATTCCAACTGTGTCCACAGCACAGTGCAGCTCCTCAGGCACACAGAAGCTCCTTCCCCACCCCTTCAGCCAATATTCATGCTGGTAAGTGACCTTCAGGACTGTCACTGGCCACCTCAGGAGTGGGTGTTTGAGGGAAATCCTGCCCTGACTCACTCCCACACCAGCTATCTTCACAGCCACAGACTTCCGAAGGGCACGCAAACCTCCAAGGCGTTCGTAAGCATGGAAAGAACTTCCTTGATATATCTTTCATCTTTCTTATGCATAAGAATGCACTCCAAGCCAAGCTAGGAAAACAGGAGGAGGAGTTATTGTCACTGTTTCTAATACAGTTTATTGTTCATTACACCCTGCTTAGAGACGCAGAAAAATAAAATCACACTGCCAGGAATTGTTCTAAAATGTCTTCAGCAAAACTGAATCCCTCCCTCCCAGGGATCTGTAGGCAGTTGATAAGTACATACTATATTGCATAAACTAAAAATTCATGACAATCTCATCCCACATCATATGCTGTCTTGCCAAAACAGCTGTGTTTATGCCTGGCATCACTGCACAAAGTGTGTCAACCAAAACTTCGCAAACACATCGCACTTGTGCAGAATTCAGCGGGTCTTTACAGTCCAACTTACTCTCAAGGAAAAATCCACTCCTCTTTTCAATATACACACACACATATATATACACATATATAAATACATTAATTGTTTCAGTTTTTCCCTAAGGTACCAAAAATGGATTTCTCCTATGAAATATGCAGCAAAATGCATTTGCTGCTCAGTCCCTTCCAATTGTGCCAATGCAAACATTTTTGTAGCTACACAACAAGCTGTATCAAGAAAATTATCTGGCTGAAAACTAAGCCAGGAAAAAGATATAAATCAAAATGCATTTGGTTTCTTTTTCCCCTCTCAACTGGACTAGTCCTTTGTTCTGGTTCAGTAGATGGCCACACAACATGTAGGTAAAGACACGCTGGAATAAACAAGTGCCAGGAAACACAAGAGGCTTGATTACCTTTTTTTTGCTTAATGAATGCCTTCATCTACAACATTAATTGATCTAGAAGAGCTTGTCATGACAATATAACACCAGACACAGTATCTACTAAATCATCACTTCATAATATGCTGTAAAATTCTGGGGCTTTTCTATTCAGTTGCTTTCTTCATTTCACCAATGAAATCACAGTATCCTTCATTTTATATATCTATTTCACATAGACAAAAAACTTAACTGCTGAACTTGTAACAGTCACACTGAAATGTGTCCACAAAAGCATCTACTCATTTAAGAATTTTGAGACAGTTCTTACAATTCAAGTTGCAAGCCTATACAAAAATTGCATTATTGAATCTGTAGGCTGGATGTTTACTAGCCTAATAAACAGATCACTTACAGGAACCTGGGAATTAAAATTCCTTTGGGACGATTATCAATATAAAAATGGATATCTGCATATATGAAGATGTTAAAAGACAGCTAGCACAGAATTTGCAATTAAGCCATTGCCAAAAGTCATGTCACAGTGACTTCCAACGTGCCAATTTCCAGAGAACAAATAAATCAACTTATAGTAGATTGTTATCACAACCGAAACTTGCACAAGATGAGTACCTCGTGCTGCATGAAAGCCCCTCCTCTGCTCATTGCAGCAAAACTCTTGCTTTATTCACAAATTTATCTTTAATCAACATCAATTAATAAACTGAATTTACTTCTAGCCAACAAAAGTAACGATTTCCAGTTTAAAATCTAAGTAAATAAAAACTAAACACCCAAGGTTCTGCTGCAGACAAAGCCTAACCTAGATTTACTTACACAGGGAAAACTCCCTAGGACTTATGCCAGTGCTAGCAATTACCTGAATTTGATAAAAAAAAAAAAGAAAAAAAAAAAGAATGAAAACTTGCCCACTGACTTAGGAACAGCAGCAGCAGCAGAAGTTACTTCATTAAGAGGATCAATTAGAGCAGCCTGCAGCTCTCAGAGAATTTAAAGTATTCCTGGAGAAAGCACTGTCGGCTATACAGGAGGGAACATTCCTGTGCTGGCAGACAGGGAGTTATGTAAACTGTATGCACAAAGAAAGTCATGTATCTTCACTCACCTCTTCCATCTCAAAGGAGTCCTTCTGCTGCAGCATGAGGTTCACTACGGAGGGGTTTGCAAGGGGAGCGCAGGGGTCTCTACCAGGCGGTGCTGTGGACAGTCTCTGTGTCAGGACACTGCTGTCAGAGGTGCTGGAACTGCTGCTGAGGCCTGGTGAGTCCAAAAGGCCGGGTTCTTCACAGGCTCTATCCTGGGCACTGGCCAGCCTGTCCCCCTGCCCATCT
This sequence comes from Buphagus erythrorhynchus, assembly GCA_013400855.1. Lineage (NCBI taxonomy): Eukaryota > Metazoa > Chordata > Aves > Passeriformes > Sturnidae > Buphagus > Buphagus erythrorhynchus. The sequence continues at coordinate 44,318 of VZTT01040316.1, read as the reverse complement.
GCTGGGGGCACAGAACCCTCCTGTGCACCAGCAGTCCCAGCAGGGAGGTGCGCTGGTCTCTCTGCCTTCGCAGCCTTTGTCTGACTGCTGGCTATCTCCTCCTTTACAGTAGCCAAAAAAGAGGGACAGTCTTTCTTTTTAGGATATTTTGGCAATTTAGATTCATTTTTAACATCATTTTCCTCACTCCCTTCTTCAGCTGGACTTTTCCCTTTTTCAACAGGCGAAGGACTAGAGGAGCCGCTGCCATCAGCCTGCTGAGTGCCACACAGATTGAGTTTTGACAAGGTCTTCATCAACCGACTGGCTGTATTGCTGCGATTCAGAGGGGGAGGGCTGGATGCCTCTTTGCTGGAAGACACTGAATTCATACTACCAATTTTCTGCAAAGGAGTCCCAGAGACTTGAGAATACAAAGAAGAAAAAGCATTTGCCACAGTAGTAAGCACTTCGATCTGACGAAAACGACCTGCACAGGAACGAAACACAAGGCATATCTGAAGAGGGAATTTTGATCATAATCTCTGCCCAGCCCCACAAACCTCCTCCTACTTTTATCAAGGGCATCTAAAGCTGAATGAACACTTCCTAGGCCTGTAACATGAAAGTCATACCCTACTTCAGAAAAAAAAGAATCTTTACTTAATGCACAAGAACAGCATGCAAAGTTCTCCTGAAGTAAATAAGTGGCATGAGTGTGAATGCAAGCTTACTTACAAAATGCTAGAAAGGAAGTGTTACTTGCATTGCTCTCTCCAGCTACAACTACAAAAGGACAGCTATGCTCACATTTCAGCAGCGCTCATTACTGATCCAACAAAGCTCCTGTCCAAGTCAATAGAAATACTGCCCCAGATTTCAACAATGACAAAAATAGGTCGCTGCCACTCAGAAAAAAAAAATCCCACCCAGGGACTGAAGAACACCAGAAACAGACGGATATTGCTATTTGTTCCAGTGCTCTAAAGCTGCAACAGAAGACAAGATTAGAGTAAGACATGAGAATGATACAAACCACAAAGCACATACCTAACAGGACACCTTTTATTTCCCTCCCCACTACAAACCCTTCCACCCACCCCGAGGAGTACCACCCTGGTGGTCACCTCTTGCCTATTTAAGACCAAGCAAGAATTTTATTATGAATTCTGAATGGAATGTGGCCTTTAGGCTGTAACACTTTTGCCAGAATATTAAGTATACACCTCTTTCGAGGTTGTTTATATAATTAATAAACTCATAAATAAACTGTGCTTCAAAAACATACTTACTTGTTAAAGCAAAACTTGGATTTTCCACTTCCATGCGCTGTATTTGGGCATTCAAAAACACTTTGATATCTATCCCTCTGGCAAATGATGATGAATTAAAAAATCTCGCTGGAATTTTTGAAGCAATATCTGGTTCATCTCTTCCAAACCCAAGGTTATAAAGCACTTCTTCAGGATCTTCCTCATAAAGCTCCAGTAATTCAGAAACGCTAGACAAATGAAAGATGTTAACCATCTATCTGTCTCCTTTTAAGATCCAGTCCCTTCTATCAAACTGCTAGCTCAGCCCAGTAACCATTTTGGTTTATTGAACTTTTGACTCCTACAGCTCAGACTTGTTCTGGAAACAATTGTGGAGATCTCTGCACCCAAAGTTTTCGTTCCCATCATGAGAGCCATTGGCCCAGACACATCACAGATCCAATCCTGTAATTTTTAAAATCAGTCCTATTCTGCAGAGCTCAAATTTTAAAATGCCATTAAAACATCAGGTATTTTTAATGTTTAGGTCCATTCGTTAGCATCTACTGAAAGCCACAACTAAAACCAGAAGTTTTTCAAGCAACCAAACGAAAATTCTCAGCTACTAAATGCAGCAATACACATCAAACAAGCCAAGTCCATTTCACTGACAAACAGACCTTTTAAGCAGAGTTTTACCTTGAAACAGTTGCACTGCTTTTTCCAGAGCCGGTAGAGTTCATACTTCTCCCTTTCTGATGGAACTGCAGCCTCCTGTCCTTTGCCAGTACACCATTGCTGTACAAAACACAAACAGAGAGGACCCCTGCAATAAACCTCTTTTGTTCAGGGACTTAATTCTGTGTCTCGCTGGAGAGCTAACACGCCGGCACTGCTGAATTTCTCTCTTCCCCTTTGGTGTTATCTGGTTTATATTAGCCATGTCATTTATTGAAATACAGAAACAAAAGCAAACCCTGGGCCACCTCAGTAAAAATGTACACAGACAGAATGAATTTGAAGGCAAATGCTAGCTTAGAAAACAAATCCTGATCTGCCCTTGCTGCCCCACCCTCCCTGTTCCCACCCTCCTCCAGTAAGGAAGCCCAGCCTCGGGTGAGCTGTCCTTGCCCTGCCTTTTCCTGCCTCCCCTGGGCTGCTCTCTCCTGCAGCAGGACCACCTCTCCACGTGCCAAGGCCACCCTTTGCACAGCCTGGGTACCTGCTCAGCCCAGCTGCACCCCTGCCCGCACCTGGCTGGGGAGCCTGGAGAGGCTCCAGGCAGGGGGAATGAAGCAAGAGGAGCTCCAGCCCACACTGCTGGCCAGTTTCTTTCCCAATCCCAAGTTATTTCTTCCCTGCATCTGGAGAAGCTGCCTGAGCATTAGGTGGTATCCTGGGTTCAAACATACTTTTACTGTCAATCTGAGGAACAAACTGCTCCCCCACTAGAACAGCCACCAAGAAACCAAAGGCGGCAGACGATTCACCTAAAAGTGTATATTTATTTATGGAGCCCAGCTCAGGAGGAATAGAGAGGATGCTTTCCACAGGGGCTGTGCAGTATTCACAGAAGTTTCAGTGGGGTTTCAGTTTCAGCACATTTTATTTAGAAGTTCTAATCATCTCTCCTCTCTCAAAGTCTTTTTTCCCCACTCTCAAAAGACATCTGCCGTGACAGGCAAAACTAATTTTCCCTTGAAATTTCTGAAACAGTGAGCAGTGAGGCAAAGAAAGTTAATCATGCCACGTTGCTAATATTTGTCATTTTTCTGTTTCCCTCCTGCTACTCTAAAATCCACGTCAAGCCTGCTGAAAGAATAAAATCTGGTTGGTTTGTTTTTTTTAAAGCTGGTGGGCGTTTTTTTCTGCACCTCCTAACGACTCTTTGTGTTATCTGTATCATTTCCTTCACTCTCATGAAAACAGACATGAGCAGAAGAGCTTTAGCTCTGTGGTAGCCCTCATGACTTCCACTGCCCATTCTCCCTCCTGCCCTTCAGTATAAATATTCCTCTGAAGTAAACAAACACAATAAAAGATGCTTACCATGTTTCTGTTTGGGTATCACACCGTAGATGATTAGCTGTAGGGAAAGAAGAAGAAGTTATATCCAGACCTCTTCAGAACTACACTTCTCACAATCAGTATGAAGAAGCAGACAGTGAGCACGTTTACCAATAGTCCTGCATAAACCAGATTTTACTTCTTCCATATAAATGTGATTGTCAAGGGTTTCTAGTATACAGCTGATATAAAAATGAGCTGGTTTATTAAACCTCTGTTTAAAATTAAATCTCATATGGACACACATTTACATACTGTCATTAATCCTATTACTCAAAATTTAAATTGTGATAAGCTGGTAGTTATTATATAAATCATTTATTGCTTTGCAACTGAAGACATGATTACCAGCTGCAGGGCTGTTCCTGGGTGGGAAGGGGAGGAGAACAAGTAGACATCCAAGGATTGCCCCAGTAGATAAAGCAAAGAATATAAGAAAGGCAGCTGGCCACACAGCCAGGTGCCAAGACTATTTGTTCATCTTTTCATCAGCCAAGTGGGGCAGGGCCCTGGCTGCCTGAGCTGTGCAATACAGGGACAAGAGCTCAGTGAAGCCCTTGGTGCTTATGGGGCCAGCAGATGTGCTCAGAATTGACAGGGCTCAGGAGGGAGGCTGTCTGCCAGGTACCAAGAACCTGGTCACCAGGCTGACAGGGAAGTCAGCACTTTCTAGATCACATGGGAATGTTCCAGGCAGCATTATTCTTCCAGAACTGAACCTCAGATTTAAATTAGGGGTTCTCCAAAGAGGCAACTCAGCATTAACAACTTGCCCCAGGAGACAGGCAAGGAGCACATGTCTGTTTATAGCAGCCCTCAGAACCAGCTATGAAAAGAGTGAAGCAATGTCACACCCTGCCAGCAAAACCCTGCACCTCGACCTGCTGTGCCGGCAGGGTAAAGTCAGCAACCGTGAGTAAAACGTGGAAACCTCACCACCTCTCTCTTGGTTTCACAGGCATCACAAAGAAATTGATGCAAAGGAATGTATGCAAAACACAGATCCTACATCTCTTCTTTTTAATATTCTTGCCTATAATATGAAGATAAGCCTATCTGTAAGGATTACCCAGTGACTAAGTTGAACAGCTGAGCCATAGGTTTTACCAGCTCAGCAGTGGGCTGGGGTTGCAGGTCCCTGCCCAGTGCCCTCTGTACCATTCACACAGGGCTCTGGCTTCTGTCTGGGCTCAGGCAGTCATGGCTGCACAAGGGCAGGCCATTCATCCCAGCCTCAAAGGGGCTGTCTGTCTGGCAGGGCACGCAGCACTGCTCCAAGCAGCTCTGTTGTCCCCTTGTTCTTGGACGGGAAGCAAAGCCCAGCAGAAACATCTGCATCCTTACCCAGGAAAATCAACCAGCAATTCTAGTACTGGCATCTTTTCATCTGAACAAGCTAAATCATGCTAAAGACCCATAAAAACCAGAAGTCCTTGGAAATTATAAGGAGACAAACTGAAAAGAAAAAAGGGATATAATGTACTGAAATCCACTGATTCTTGTGTTCTTGGTCATATGCTCAGACCCTTGGATTATCATTACACAGAAACTTTTCCTATGAAACTTTTGTACTGCAGGCAATCTAACAAGTAGAAAAGACTGTCAATAGGAAAATTTAATCCCATTTAATCTATTGCAATAGGAGACTCATTTACTAGTTTTCCATCACTATCAGATCATTACCAGATAATTTTTTTTTCATTAGAAGTCTTAAATCTTAAAAAATTAAAGATATTTCCCTCCTCCAGGCCTTGTCCCACTACTCTGACACTACTGGCAAGACTTATGTGGAAGAAAAGACTTTCTACTACACCAACAGTACTGGTGCTTAGCAAAAGCTGTAATTCAAAAACATTAAAAGCTAAACTGGGAAAACAGTTTTGTCTTTTTTTTTTTAACACTGAAAGCAGATAATATGTTATATCCCCCGTCCTACAGATAACCCCAGGGCCAGATTTGTGAGCCTTTTTTTTTTGCTATTTTACTACAAGATGCTGCTGTTAGAACAGAATCCACAGTGCTTTTGCCAGCTGGTTTATGGACACCTCTAATCTATGATCAACATCAAGGCTAGAAGTCTTTTCTACAAAGTCCATAGGGAACAGCCACATCTCCTTCCCCTTAAAAAAGGGAAGAGAAAGAAAAGGCAAGCAGCTAGCAATAGAAGATGTATATTGTGGTCGATCCAAAATACTTACTCAGCTTTGGTGCTTTTCACTTTTAAAAGCACTTAGCTCTTAATGGGTTTGCCTTTTGGCTGACAGAATTTCATTCCTCCTTTCAAAAGCTCGCAAATGCCACTCCCAAGGGATTCAGTGGAAGTGGGACATGCATGGCTGCCAAGAGTAACCCATGGACAAGAAGAGCAAGTAGGAGAAATCATTTTCTTACAGCCTTGGTAAGTGCTCCAGGCTGTCCTGTCATCATGAGTATTAAAATGAGAGGGCAGAAGAAAATTCAGGGCTGCCTCTGACCTTTGGGTCAGAGACTCAAGAGTGTTTAACTCTAGCAATAGTCTAAATAACTTGAAAAAGCAAATCTTTCTGCATTTTTTTGCATGCTTCATCCTGATTTTCTAGCCAATTCTGTCCTTCAAAATAAAAATCAGATGACTGAGTATAGTTTTTTTTTGCTAGAAAAAGAGTCATAATCTGCCACACCCACCTTCAGCTCCCAGGGATAAGTCATCTTCAAAACTTCCTCCATTTCTCACCAGCATGCCTGAAAACATACAGTTAGCAGTTCAACAACTACAATGCTCCAATATTTTCCTTCCAGCTGCTTATCTAAAGATATTAGCAAGACACTTCATTTGATACAAGAAATAACCAGACTTTATTTACAATCCCTGCATTACTCATGCAGTTAAAATGCATTAAGAAGCAAGTAGTTACATTTCAGAACATAGCAAAATGATTTTGAAAGGGAACAACTACAACACTGCTTTAGTTCAGCACTCAGAAACACCTCCAAGTCAACATGAGAGCAAATTAACTTCAAGTGGGAACCTGGAGGTACTGCTCAGCACACCCGTGCCTTCTGCTGCTGCATGACCTGTCCTCCACACATCTTACCAGGAGAATCCAGAGTCTGAGTCCAGCTGGGGCATTGCCCTCTCACCCTCCTGTACCAGATTAGGAGCTGAAGTGAAGACTCCAGACACAGCAAGTAATTCCTCACTGTATTCTTCACTTCTATTCTTCCCTGTCACTACTTGTACATTCCCACTGTACTTTGAACTTTAGTATTCAGATCTGCTCGGATAGTAAAATTTTCAGGTGTGGCAACCACAGTTATTAGAGGCAGAGACTGCCTAATGCTCAGCAGTTTGGAGACAAAATCACCTCCCTGTTTTGCACATCTGGGAGTTTTTTTAGAGCTTACTAAGATCTCCAGAAAGACTTATTTGGGTTCTTTTCCCCCTTCTCCAGTTTCTCAGGCATAATTGCTCTGCTGTGAGAATAATTCTGCAACCCTGACCCAGCTGTGGTTAGTACTGCTACTAAAGACACTCACATGAAGGTCCTTGAAAACATAGTTTCAAGCAAAAGAGATTATAGTAGCTGAAGCACTTCCTTACCCTTCAACAGAGGATTGCTTTGCTCATCCAGGGAGGCTCCCAGAGGCGTTCTGAAACCACAGAAGAAATTAACACTACTTAAAAAACTTGCTGCTTCATGTCCTTCCTTACAGCATGTAACAAACTTGTGATAGCAGCAGTTGTCCCTCCCTCCCTCCTTCCCTCCCTCCGCCCCCAGAAAGCACAAACATCTGACAACTGGCAATAACTTCCTAAACAATCCCCAGCCCTCTAAATAAATACACCTTGCAGAGAAAAACAACAAAACATAATAACTGCAAAAGCTCAAACACCTTCAGGGGCAGCAGCCCCTGCTGAGGAAAATCATGGACTTCTCAGCATAACACCCAGAAAAAACAAGCATGAATTTTTGAATGGACTCATTCAATCTCATTTATGCAGCAAAAACTGTTGCTCTTTTTCTACACAATTAAAACTTCTTGGAGAAAGTGGTGAAAAGTTGTATTTGATGATCAGGAAGAATCAGGAAGAATCAAGATAAAAAATCTTGACAGCTATGTTAGCTGTTACTTGCCAGTCCTGATGCTTTATAGGCTCTTCACAGTAGTTCTTTTTTGGATGATCCCTCCCATAGCTGTTGCCTGAAGGGCAGGGGATTTGCTGAACCTCATGGTGCTTGAAAGGAGCAGCAGAAGCCTCACAAATGACAGATCCAATCCTACTCTGGGTTCACATTTGTTGACACTGGCTAGATGTTTCCACATCTTGTCTCTCAGACATGTTTAACCAAAGCCTTGTCACTTCTAAGTAGCAAAGCATTAACTTTCAAAGCACAGAACAAATTCAGAAATAGAATACTCATAAAGAAGGGGAAAGCAGATGATTTATGCACCTACATGATGCATATTTCATTTGGACTTTTAATTAGACAAACACATAAACCCGCCCAAAGACCTGAAAGTAAACAGTGCTCTGATACAGTATTTATTTTGGTGCCACAGCCAAATTAAGCAAAGAAAGTTTGCATCTGCTTTCTAACAGACCTTACACTTCACAACCTATTTTTCTTTTCCTTCTGAAAAGAGCTCACTCTCTCCAGATGCAGCCTGCTGATATGGAGCAAGCTCATTTCAACACGCCTTCTGCAAAGCAAAGCCCAGCCCCACAGTGATGGGACTCCAAGGCAATTGGTGCGCAAGCACATCCCGGTGCATAAAAACATTCCAGGTGACAGGGGACACTGCCGAGGCTCAGATCTCCTGTATTTCTGCATGTCTGTCCAATCAGAATCTGAAAATACTAAGGATAGATTGTCTAAATCTGTCAGGCCTCAAGAAGTCTGATGTTCTGAGTAATAACTATGCTGGTTGCTTACTCCCTGGCTCTGATGGGTGCACTCCCAACCTTCTCCCTTTTGATGTAGAAACTTGCTGGCATTGACTTTGACAGCCAAGGTCAGTGCTGCATGCAGTGGCTGGCAGAAAGCAGTAAAAGCATCTCTCAAAGTTGGCATTTTCCTTTAGAAATTAAGTCTGTCACCATTACAGCACATCAGCAGCTACCAGAAAAGCATCCTTGTCAACCACCCCTTGCTGCCCTACCTGCATTGCTGCACACAGCTGCCATACACCCCCTGCCTTTGAAAAACTTGCTCTTAAGAACTAGACAAAACATGAGTTTAAACAATGGACAAGTACCACGCAAAAATCCTTTTGGACAGCAGCATGGATAGCTCTGCCTTTCTGCACCAGGCTGTTTTCCATCAGCAAGGCCCGTGGCTCTGTCTCAGAGCAGTCCTGTGCACTTGGGGATGAATATTAGGGCTGGGGGACCCTTCCACTTGCTGTGCCCTCAGGATGGGGTCTCCCTGCCACACCCAGCCTCAAGGCTTCCTCTCATCCCAGAGCTTTGTTAGTTCAGCTCCAGTTGTGGTCGGGTGGTCTCTGTGAACAGGACAAGGGTTTTGCACTGTGCCATAGAAGTGCTTAAACCTCAGCTTTTAAAACCTTATCTGGGCAGAAGCCATGTTTATTTAAAACTTGAAGCAAAAAATCTCTTCTTTCTGAGGCATTTCAAGAACTCACTTCCTGCATATCTACAGGAGATGGCTCCTAGATACCTCCCACATCCCCTGTATTACTGGCAGAGTTTAAATATATTCAATCAAAATAATACACGTCATCATAATAGTTGACAAAAATTTCTTTTTATCTATCAGCATAATACAAACACTTGTGCTTCAACTTTTATGAGCTTTCTTACTACTTCAAAATGCCTTTTCAAAGTACTGAGGAGGGAGAAAAAGTGGCCTTTTTCAAAGGCATGTGATTCCCAAAACATGAATGAACCAGAGACTTCTAGTAACATCTGATACTTTTTATGCCTCCATAATTCTTATCACAGTATGATAAATACTTGCTTTTATGCTTTTGGGGTTTGCTGCTAGTTATTTCTTTATAAAAAGCCCAAAACAACAAAATGGGTATCTACCAAGGTAAATAACATGGGATATTAGGAACTCTCCTCTCTTCTAAAGCAGATGTGAAACAGAAACTAATAAAAGCCCCAAACCACTAACTTAAATATCAAAGGACAGCCAGGAATTCTTTTTATCCATATTAGAACACTATTAATGCCTTTGGAAACAAACAAAGGAATAAATCTTATAAGCAGATCTATTTATGCAGTGGGTTGATATTAAGATTTTTTGTGCTGCTGCCAACTCAAACCAGAAAATGAGATTTTAAAAGTGCCAATTTTCTTCTGATTTCACAAACAGGTAAAGAAACTCAGAAAATGTGAAGGACTACTTTTAGAAAACATGTAACAGAGAAAATATTGCATTCAGTAACTGAATCTTCATTTGTAGTAATAGCTACATGGTAACTTGTTACTGAGCTAAATTGTAAGAATAAGGTTGTGCCATGAACCAGAAACAGAAGCTCGGTTTGTGTATGCCCACACTTTTTAGCAATCAAAGCTTGACAGCAAAACCAGTGTTATTAAACAAGTAGGAAATTTCAGTGAGAACAACTTAAAAATTGTAAATTTCAGGGAGAACAACTTACAAATTGTAAATTTCACAATCGTTGTTTTTAAACAAAACACTGAAGTATCTGCAGGGCTAATGCTGTCCTCTTTTCCCATGCACATTGTTAGCAAGAGACAATCAGTTCAAGGTGTCTATATATACAATCACTTACAACACTGCAAACTGAATTATCAATTTACTGCACATGCTAGCAACTGCTTGCATGTACATCAGGCACAAAAATTTAAATTATTCTGCAGTTCAAAACACAAGGAGCTGTGCAGCCCTTCACAGGCAGCTGGGATTGCACCTTCCAGATATGAACTGCACATGTTGGCACCCTGCATGCCACAGAGCAGAGGCTAACTCCTGTCTGAATAGCATTGTTTAGGAAATAATTTTAAAAAGTCTTTTTGAGGAGAACAGAAGATTCCTCTAAAAGGACTTACAATAGTAAATAGCTGTACTTTAATAGGCTTCTGTGGAAGGATCACAACAGGTTTCACAAACATGAATTACTTAAATTTGCATTTCTGTATTAGCAAAAGAGTTTACTTGTGCTTCATTTGTTATTTGTAAAACAAGATTCCCATATTTTGCGAATCAACTGCCAGAGATGCAAACACATTCCACAGAAATGCGTGGTGCCAGTTCTAACAACAGATAGTTACCAAAGCATGGGTATGCAACTGCATGCTTTGTGTTATTACTCAAGATTTTTGGCCATCTATTAGACGTTCATGTTGTCAGTTTGCAGCTTTGTGCTATTCCTTAAATTCTGCAAGGAAATGTAAAAAGACTACAGAGCCAGGGAAGGTTCTAGACAGAAATCCTGCAGATTTAGGCATAGTGGCAGTGCAGCATTACAAAGAATAACTCCCCCAATAGCCTCTTCCCCCTCCAGTCCGACATTTTTTGTCCTCCACACTCAAAAATTACTTCTAAGAAAGCACTGAATTCATAATACTGATTTTTAAGGGAATAGTTTAGTAGACCAACAGGACACCTGATCTGAGGTAAAGTCAGAAAAATCTTCTCCCATTCTAGCATTTTGGAAGAATGGTCTGTCAGGTCTCAACATTGTATTTCAGGGATTAGTACAATTTCAAGCCTGTAGCTGCCATCACCCTATCCAAGACACAGCCTGTAAAGATCTGAAGAAAATTATATGGAGGATCCTACAGCCATAAAACAACCCCCCCTTCAGTTACAAAGTAAGATCAGTCAGCTGCTTATGGATCAAGAGATTACAAAGGCACAACTAATCTCAGTGGTAAATTCTCGTCTTAAAGTAGTTGCTCTTAAAAGGAGAAAGAAACCAGAAATATCAAATAGTAGAGGTCTTGAAATGTCATTGTTTGCTACAGGAAAGCTAATTGTTAGCTTCTCCCCACCAACTCTGCCTCCAAGGGCTGCTAGGACTGAATGGAGAAAAAGGCAGGACAAAACCAGCTGCTACTGATGTAGCATTGGTGCTTTTATGTGACAGAGGATAAAGAAAAAGTAATTCCATCAATACTTATTCTAAACACCAAAGATTATTTTTCAACAGTAATAGAAACACGGAATACATAGACCATTCTTCAAGTTAAAAATAGAAGACAATAAGAGACTCAAATAAATCAGGTTATTCTAAACTGTGCCATAACTCCTGGAGGCCCGTAAACAGAGGCCATGCCGTGGAAGCACAGCTTCTTGAAATCTGCACCAAAAAACCAGGCAAGGAAACAGTGGAAGCTTTAAACTAGAGCCCCTCGGTGAGAACCACTGCAGCTTCCGAAGTAACGCTGCCTTCCTGACGCTCTGCTGAGTTCTTCCCCGGCGGCTGGAAGCCTTCAGGCTCAGTAATGGGACGCCAAGGAGCGAAGCGGTGCCGAACGCCAGCTCGCCGGTGGCCATGCGGGCTGGCGGCGCTGCCCGGCCGGAGCAGTGCCCGTGCCACGGCTGGAAGTGCCCGTGACACGGCTGGAAGTGCCCGTGCTAGGGATGGCAGTGCCCGTGCCGGGGCTGGCAGTGCCTGTGCCAGGGATGGCAATGCCCGTGCCACGGCTGGCAGTGCCCGTGCCGGGGCTGGCAGTGCCCGTGCCAGGGATGGCAGTGCCCGTGCCGGGGCTGGCAGTGCCTGTGCCAGGGATGGCAATGCCTGTGCCAGGGATGGCAATGCCCGTGCCGGGGATGGCAGTGCCCGTGCCACAGCTGGCAGTGCCCGTGCCACAGCTGGCAATGCCCGTGCCGGGGCTGGCAGTGCCCCTGTCACGGCTGGCAGTGCCCCTGTCACGGCTGGCAGTGCCCGTGCCAGCGCCGGTGCCCGCTCCGCTCCGGGCCGTGCCTCCCTCCCCTCCCCTCCGCGGGCGCTGCCCGGCCCCGCCGGCGGAGCACCCACCTGCAGTCCTTCAGCCATATCGCGATCTTCTCGTTGGGAACGCTGTGGCAGCCTTGGGGCAGAGCGGGAGAGAGAAGCCGACAGTCAGTAACAGCGAGGCCGCCCCGCGCGGGTCCCGGTGGCCCGCGGGCTGCTGCCCCCGGCACTGACCTGTTCCTGCGGCCAGCGGCAGCTCGCCGCCGCCGAGATCCTCCTCCTCCTCCTCTTCCTCCTCTTCTTCCTCCTCCTCCTCCTCCTCGCCGCGGGCCAGCGCCGCTGCCGAGAAATCCTCCGCTTCCGACGCCTGCCAGGAGTCGCGGCTCTTGGCC
>VZTT01040316.1:18028-31366 GCA_013400855.1 Buphagus erythrorhynchus | reverse complement strand
CGGCGAGGCGGCGGCGGAGGCTGCGCCCGCCCGGGCTGCGGGCGGCGGCGGCGGCTCTGACTTCCTCATACCGCTGCGGGATGAGAAAACTCGGCGGCCACGTGACGGCGTGATGGCAGAGCGGGGCCTCCCGCCGGGGCCGGGCCGCCGTCTGGGCGCACGGATGCGGGGAGGGATGCGGGGCACGGATGCGGGGAGGGATGCGGAGCACGGATGCGGGACACGGATGCGGGGTCGGGCCCGCTGGCGCTGCAGCAGCGCGGCCCCTCGGGCCCGGCCAGGCTCGGAAGGGCTGCCCGTGGCCTGGGCCCGTAAAGGATTTAGTTTTAGTTTCCAAACTAAAAAAGATGCAGTGCAGCGAAGAGGAACTTTGCAGGGGGAACGGGAGTGGGAATGGGAGAGAAGGCACAAGGAAAAGATAAAGGATGTGTGCTGGGTACACACAGCCTTCTGCCTCGCTTCCAGGGCTGTGAAATTAGATCAGCCTCTGCTCCGACACTGGCTGGGGGCTGCAGGGACGCCAGAAGCACCAAACCCGGCCTCTTGCAACCGTAGGTGTGTTTGAAGCCTTTATCATCTCCTTCAGGACGTACTTAAGCCGCCAGAATCAACTGAAAACCCAACAAAAGACGAACGAGTCCCCATTTGAGGGAAGGAGGTGCCGCACAAAAAGCTGCTTTCACTATGGGGCCGAGTGCCCTTTCTTATCCGCTGTCTCCTGCTTGAGGTGCCAGCCAGGGGCCCTGCCGCAGGAGCCCCGTGCCAGCTGCCCTGCCCTGCCCACCTGGGCTGCCGCTGGCCCGGCAGCAGCCCTGGCTGGGCCCGTCTGCGGGGCCATGCGGGGCCGGCTGGTGCCCACCCCGGGGAGCAGGGCACTGCCTGGGCTCAGACTGCCACATCCCACACAGAGCCCTGCACGCCCAGCGAGCTCACCTGCAGCCACGGAGCCTGGCAGAAATCGGCTTTTGAAAAAGGTCTTTTACAACATTTTCATGAAAAGATGCTGGATTAGTAAGCACAAGCAGCAAAATTAACCCATGTTCTCTGGAGTTGTAAAACTAGTGTTGATGGCCAGGCACATGATGTACTTCGTGTTTAAAGGCAAATCTGCCTTTGGAAGAACCAGGTTAATGGTAGCCAATAAATATTCTTCAATTATCTAGCTTTGTAAAACCTTTTAAGGAATTTCTGTGAAAATATCCCTATAAAATAAAAAATTGACTTGATAAGAAAAAAATGTTTTTCCTAAACTCCTCTAGCCCACCCACTACTTTACGTATATACAGCCTTACTAAGATAAATTTTGCCTCATCACAAGTCATTTTCCTAAACACACTCTAATTTTCTGAATGGTTGTGTTGAAATAGAACCAGAAGAACAGTAGCACAAAGGACAAATGAAGTGTATTTGTATTTAATTTGACCCTGAAAGTACACATCATTTCTGTACACGTTTTGGGATGGTATTTTTGAATTTCTTAAAAAAAGAGCAAACTACATTTGAATCTTTCTTGTTGATCCTCAAAGTAATCAAATTATTTTCCCAGCAGGGCATGTTTCACACACTACAGATTTTGCATAAGCTAATATGGTACATGTCCTGAGCCACGGGTGTCCCAAGTAGTGACTCAGAGGATCCTGTGCCCTTCACAACGTGTGCTGGGGCTTGGACTTCAGCTGAGGCTCCTCACAGGTGTATTTATAGTACTGGAGTCTTAAAACCTGATTTTTTCTGGCTTTGTTGGTAAGAGCCTAGCACAGCATTACTTCGACATAATGGGCAATATTTCCATTTTATGTGTATGCATAAATAGATGTACCTATTGAAAAACGTCCCTTTGAGGCTGAGCTGCCTGGATGAGAGCTGTACAAGAGGCAGGGAGAAGTTTAACCCCTGCCATTGTTTACTGCCTAAGAGGAAGAACAATTTCTTGAAAGTTACATTTTCACTGGCACAGCTAAGGGTGAACAGTTGCAAGCTAAAAGCAGCTACTGTCTGGCCGTGCCAATACATCCTTAAGGAGTTCTTAATCCACAAATTACTGACATTATTGTCTGTAATTGCTTGTCTGTTGTGACAACACTTACTCCGAGAATGTCAGAAATGTAAACAGCAGCCAATAGCTTTTTGCAATGAAGTCCTGCCAGTACAGCACTGGGCTCTTTCTTGCACCTTCATACCATACCAGCAAAATCCCTTTTGTCTCTAAATGAGTAAGGATTGCACAATCAAATCCTACATTAAGCAGAACATTTTTCAAGGAAAAATATCTGGCTTGTTATTTCTTTTAATACTTGTAATCAAAAAAGTCAGTTTGTTCTGTAATAAAAGTTTCTCTTGCTTCAGAATGTAATTTGTTTGTTGTACTTCAAAGCACTAGTTGATTGGGGAAAAAATCATGTAATCTTGTCACTTAAATTAGATCAACTATTTTTTCCCCCCAAATTATTTTGAAACTATTCAAATAAACATTGTGTACGCATTAATTAGATCGGGGATAAATTGTGCTTTCCATTATGTTATAAATTCCTAAAGGAAGATTTATAACTACAACACCATTAGCAGTACTACTTAAGTACTATGAAGTAAAAACACACAGACACACACATTTTAATAATAATAATAATTCTCACATTTGTCATCTGGGTACTGACCCTGAGCATATAAATGTGTGTGTAAATACACATGCAGATAAATACAATTTAGCCCAACAAATACCACTAAGTCACTGTCTTTTTTTTCTTAAAAGAACAAAACCTTTGAAGAGGACTTAATTAAATTTTTGCCTGCAGAGAATTCTTTCAGATGCAGTATTGTGTGAAAAAATAAGTTCCTACATAACTCAAAGATACAAATGAGGTGCTTCCACCAGTTCCCATGGGCACTTGTTCCCATGTCTGAGTGCACTGTAAGGAGCATTTTCCTGCTACAGTTGGGCTAGGCTTCCCCATGCTTTCCAGCACATTGTGTCCCTTCTGGTTCTTTACATCAGGAGAGCCTCCAGTGTTCAGGAAGGATTGCACAATTTATCTGTATCCCTCCATACAGTCTGGGGAGATAGGGATAACCTGATAACCTCTGGAAACCAAAGAAATATTTCCAGGCTGCATAGCTGGGCCCTTGGTAGCATGGTCAAAGCCTATGCTTTGTCCTCTGCTGCCTTCCCAGGAACTGCAGGCACGCAGTGCTGGAGGAGGGTTGGAGGAAATGGGATCAAAACATGCTGGTGAGATCTGGAATGTTCAGATTTGGAATCTGTTTCCTCTGTTTTCCAGCTCAGCTGAGGGCTAAGCCCATCCTCTCAGGATGACCATCTACAGGAGGACCAACCACCAAAGCCCCCTTGGCAGATCTTGCCACAGAGGAGACACTGTGACAAATAGGCAACACATACAGAAGCTACGAGATAGAGTAACTAGGAATAGGTTTATAGACAACACTAAAAAGAAAATAAAATTAAATAAAAATAATTAAAAACCCCACCAAACCAAATAACTCCCCCCAAATCAAACAAACAAACAAACCCAACCCAACCAAACAAAACAAAAAACAACAACCAAAAAACCCAAAACTCTCTCTGTGCCTTGTGTCTTCCTTTGTAAGGAGTAATGGGAGTTATTTCATAGGTGTGTATTCAGAGGAGTAGTGCAATATGACAAAAACCTTCTGTTGGTCTTTCACGTGGCAGTAGAACTGGTTCTTGACAAGGGGAGAAACTCCATGCTGCTGCCTAATGTGGTTTGATCCTGGGGCTTGCAGCTCCAAGTCAGCAACGTTTCATGACCACAGTTGGATTTCCATATTATTGGCAGACAGAAGAGAGGAGGAACTAGCAAATAGTTCACCTTTGCAAGCATTGTAACAAAAAAATATTCCTACATAGCAGCAAAACTATGATAAATACTGTGCAGTTATTTCCTTTGGCAGGGTCTGTGTTTGAGAGCTGGAGAATGCATGAAGAAACACACAACCCACTGTCATGCACATCTTTAAAGTTTCCACAGCTCCATTTTAGTAAACGTGCTTTGTTAAATTAAGCAATTTCTTTCTAAGCAAGATTATTAAAAAAAAAAAAAAGAAAAAAAAAAAGTCTACTGAGGCCTCTGCTATGCTATAAATGAGAAAGACAACTGGGATAGACATGGGTAGTATCTATTCCATGTCAAGAGAAAGGCCTCACCACTGCCTTTTGCAATCTTCTGTTCAGGTGGCCCACCACAGGGATGGGCAGTTCTGTCTCCTGGCTATTCCATCCTGCACCTGCAAAGGACAGCAAGAGTCTGGAAGTCAGTCCTTGCAGAGCTCCTCCAGGGTGTTGGTAGCTGGGAAGGTGCTGCTGCCTTTCTCCAAGTTGATTTGGCAACTTCCCAGCTTCTCCATGTATATCTCACCTCCCTGGTCCTTCTAGGTTGGAGACTGGGAGACTGACCAGCACCTCTGTCTTCTAGAGAGCATCTGTAGTCTTCCCCCTCCCAGTGGAAATGCCTCTCTCTTTTGAAAGCCTTGCCTCTCTCACAGTGCTGACACCAAGCATGCCCATAATATCTGCCATTTCAGACTTTTGGGGATTTTCTTAGCATACTTAAAAATAGAAATCTCACTTGTTTTTGTATCAATCTGTCTTGCCAGAACCAAACTGAGTAGCCAGAGTACTATGTTGCTAAGGCAGAACAGACTGTCTCCTTTTAGCCTATAAAATATATATAACAAAATCATCTTTAAGATGATACAAATTCAAAATTGTGCCATGAAACTATAATAATATGCATGCCATATTCTCCCTGAATTTTTATTTTTAAAATTACATATTTAAAGGTAAATGTTGCAAGTGACAGATAATTACATCTAGAGTATCATTCAGCTATCTTTCTCTGTGAAGAAATCATATACTTGACTTGGAACCATTACAGTTGCCAGACAGATGTTCTCTCTCAAATATGTAGAGTAGAAAGGATAGAAAGTAACCTGGCAGTTTTACTCTAATAAATTAAAGTGTTAGGACAGTGTCTACAGCTTCTACAGCTTTGCCAGTCATTTTGTTTAAACATGAGTGATATGCATGATGTTTCTATAGGGTAAGAAACAAACGCATTAAAGTTAATGCAAACTACATCTCTTCAGGCTCTTTTCAAACCAAATATTGTCTGGTTTAGTTAGCCACTTGTACTTCTGGGACCTCTTGCAGGAGTAGGAAGGAGGAAAAAAGCCACTTCCTCCAGGGCGTTTACAAGAGCTATAGCATAGCAAGAGGAAGTTTCTAAAGGAAGAGCCGGATATCTGCACTGAGGTGGATTACAGCTGCACCAGCAAGTCAGATGGAGAGAACTGAGGCCAAGTACACGTAAATGTGTGAAAACAAGCAGCATGGGGAAGAGGGAAAAGCAGCTTTAAATCTTTCAAGAAGTAAATGCACTTCATGTCACTGAATTCTGTCAATGGGTAGCTGTAATTTTCATGTTCATATCTTTACCAAGAGATCAGGCAAAGGAAATAAATCCATAGATTCAGGAAATTAAGGCTGTTGTTCATTTTAAATCAAATTCTGTACATTTTCTCATTCAATGCTGTCTTTCTTTAAATTTAGCAACTGTGTTCATTCCCTTGCTGAGCACTGCCCATACAAGACTATGGCACTGGGGCCATGTCCATTTATGCATCTGTCTCCTATGCTGTAGGATTCTGTTCTCTACTTTTAAAGTACATTAGGATGGTGATTTCATTTATAAATACTGTTACTGCTCATATGTTTTAAATCCTATGTTTCAAAAGACTGATAAAGGAACTACACATGAAAAATAAAGGGGAGAGATATTTATCTGCACTTTAAAGATTTTTCTATATCTTATCTTTCACATTCAAAAGCACTCAGCTGATATTTCATCCTGTTTCTGCTCTCACTGGGATCCCTGATAAAACTGTGTGTGTTAAGGATAATTAAGCTTTCTAACATGCATTGAGGTAGAGAGTAGACAGTACACTGTTCCCACTCACAGTGAACTGTAGGAATACAAAACAAAGTAACTCACGATATCCAGATCTGACCAACTTACTGTACATTTCCTCCCAAATCCATTTAGAAAACTCACTGAATTAATTTGGGTTTTTGCAATGAATCAGTGAAATAAAATTTTATCAGCTCCAGAATGAATATAGTCATATTTTCTATGGATTTAGATTGGACACTTTTGCTTCCATCAAGTTTTTCACCACTGGAGCATTCATAATGTCTCTTCTATATATTGCCTATTTTCAGATAATGAGCAACTTCATGATGCAACCTTTGCATGTCAGTTCTCCAACTATCTATATCATGAAGTATAATGAATATTCAGCTTTACTGTGTTCTCTTCCCTCTCTAGATCTTGGCTGAAATTGGCCAGTGAGATCAGAAATTATGACAGGAGGAGGAGAAGAAAAGAATCCACTTAATGCCTGTTCTCATAGCAAATAAGATTACCAAACAAACGCAGAAAGCTGACACAAAGGCTGTCCATAAGCAAGCCCAGAGGACATGTCCCTTGCTCGTCATCTGAACGTGCACAGCTCGGAGTGCGTGACTAGTTACTTTTAGAAATGTGCTGTCAGATATTTACCCAATGTGCTAATGCATTTCTCGGCTTGACTCAGCTCTAAAATGAATGCTTTTCCTTTCCCTGGGCAGTACAAGGAGTTCCAGAGTGATAATGGTATTGACTTTAGGGCGTTGACCAAGTTATCCTATAGCTGTGACAAGCAGTAGAATAAAAAGCATCAGGAGAAAAGTCTAAAAAGAAACCAGTAAGAGTTCCCAAGCAAAACCACAGCTAAGGTGGGCTAGACAGTCTTGAGAAATTCACATTATTTGCTATAAATCTCATTCACTCAGTGCTGAGACATCAGGTCGAACTATTGAGCTCAGAAGGGCATTGGTATCCATTTGATCCATGGCAACAGTAGTGTGGGAAGGAGGGAGGGAGGGGATCCAGGTGTTATAGCTCCTTTGAGATAACCTTTGGCCAACAATAGTATGTCAATTAAAAACTACTGTAGAAGGCAACAGAAGAAATTTTTCTTTGCATTTAAAAGATCAGTTTATAATCCCAATAAAATGAAGCTGGTATTAAAGGAAGAAAACAGTGGTTTTCTTTTGCAGTATGCATTTGCCATAGCCTAGTTGAGAAGTTAGGGCATGAGTTGGACTCGATGATCTTGAAGGTCTCTTCCAACCTAGTGACTGTGTGATTCTGTGTGATTAACATAATCACTCTGAATTTGGGGATAGTCAGAAAATTGTGTAAAGGCCAGATTTCCTTTGTGAAGCTGCCTAAAGACAAACAAACACATTTGACGTCACCAGCTCTTCCACACCAATCAATAAATTCTAAAGAAAGATTTATTTACACAATTCAATAACTCCTTGATGAGACACTGTGCTATTTCTACTCTTTTGCATAGACATTTAATGGTTAGATGGTATCATGCTAAAGAGGATTTTCCAGTCTAACAACTCTATTTCACTGTATGTATTTTTAAATGTTTTCAAATGGATAGTCCAGTGTTTGAAGTACAGGATATTTCTTTAGCTGACTGGTCAGAAGCTGGTCTGATCCAGTAAAAACCAACAGCCATTCCTGGCCTGCAGTTCTTTGGTGACTTACATGAATTCATTTGATGTGCTCAACAGAAGTAGCTGCCACTGGGCAGGAGGCCAAGTAGCAAAAGCGTCACATTTTGCACTAATCAGGTACCTCATTGCTATCTGCAGTCATGGCTGGCCAACCCTTTGTGCACACAAGTCCCATTAACTTTAAACTTAGCTCCTTAAAGGGCATAGCAGGGGCTGGTAGTGGTATACATGACACCAAAAATAAATGGGAGCAAAATTTGTCCTGCATAGAGAAATTATTCTGCTACAAGGAATTTCAAGCCTTTTCGTGTTATATTATCAGAGGGTTTTATCTGTTCATCTCCCTTTAGAGCACAAATTAATTCAAACTCACATAGTTCCAATCCCTGAATTCTGCCATCAATTGTCCCTATCCATTTGATAGATTAAAATATTAACTGGAATTCCGAGTGCAGTGTCCAAAAATATAATTTCATCTCTTATAAAATTAGCTGTCAGCCAGAGGGAAACTTTCCTTCCTTGCTGTGCACTAGGAAGAGACAATGACTGCAGGTTCCCCAGGAAGCTGGTTAAACCCACAGAGCTCTTGCTGCAGTTTCCCACTTCCCTGCAGTCAGGCAGCACTCCCACACTTTGGTACCTGTACCTCTCTCCAAGTACACAGTCATTTACTATGGGAATGGTTCAATTATCACAGGTAGAAAATTCAGGCTGGTAAATATGGATGGGTGAGAAAAGGATCTATCCTGCTAAAGATGAGGACTCCACCTTCTGTGTAAATAAGTTAGCAGTTAGTTTGAATAGGAGAGATGCTACAGAATACACTAGCTAAAGCAAAAGAACGTGACATACTTTTCCCAAGGCTCCTATCTGTGCAGCTATAGCAGGACACACTGGACTGTGGTGGTGTGTTTGGTGCATTTCCCTCTTTTCAACAAACTTCTGATCTCACTATGGGAAGGAATGGATCCGTGCATCTTGAATTGGAGCTTTCTGATAGGAACAAGAATTTGGTTTTAAAACACTGTCCATATATCAGTTAGGCTTCACTAGCACTGAAAACATGAATTACACTAAAAAATTCATTATTAATGTTAAACATTATTTAGACCCCTCCATGAATGGAGGCAGCTGTTTTGTACTTCAGAACATGCCATTTGTGATCCTCCCTTCCTCTGTCCCACACTCTGTAGAGATGAGAGGTGTTGTACATGAGTGTCTAACATGTATAGAGTGTCACTGCTGTCATGCTGATGCCTGGCAGTCCTGTCCTGCCACATGCAGACCTTTCAAAGCTTTTGACTCATGCAAAGCTGGAAGAGGGCTGTGTATCTTCCTGTCTTCCTATAGAAAATGTGCTCTGCACTCCTCAAAACACCCTGGGACACAGCAAAGTGCCCTGTGTGCAGCACGTGTGTGTCTGGGTGTGCTCTGAAGGGAGCACAGGAGACACTACAGGAGGGTCTTCCTCCCAGAAGTGAGAGGAGGTGGCTCTGAAGCCTGCCATGGCACTCAGCAGCTTCAAGGAAAGGCTGAAGTTTTGGAGGGATAAGGAACTGCTCCCAAAGTGGTCAGATGAAGGTAAGAAAGGCTGATGGGGGATGAGAGAGAACCCCTTCCTCTACCTTCCATCCTCTGAAGGAAGCTCCCCAACACCATCCAGGTGGTTTGGCAATGCCATGTGCTAAGCAATGTTGCGATAGCTTTTTCTTTTTGGCAAGTTTTTTGAGAAATGTTTCAATGGCATCACCAAAATATGCCTAAAGTGATCAAAGGTGTAGAAAAATGCCATTGAGGCCTAACATTTTAATCCATTTTAACAGTACCCTTCTAGGATATTTTCCCCTTGGTTGTTAGACTTAGCATGTTAGCAGTGCACTGCCACAGCTGAACCCACATGTTAAGCTAAGATCTCCAAAACTGTATCTTGGGATCTCGTGGATACAGAATTTCACAAGGTGGATTTGATCAGAGTGGCAAGGCTTACCATGTAGGAAAACTCATCATTTTAATCACCATTACTGAATATATTGAAATCTACACTTTACACAAAACAATGGCATCTCTAATGATAATGCTCCGGCAGCTCAGTTTCACTGCTAGCTTTATCATCCATTCCTTCTCATGCATTTTTTTTAAGTGGCTGTGTGCCCTTGTGCACATAGGAGAAGATCACAGATCACATTCACACAGAAAGACTTATCTGTGAAATGCTGAGGTCATTAATCACATGAAACCAGCAGAGCACCACAGGAAACATGTCTCCTTGCTGTAAGATGGTCTTGCTTTTGTGCAGACAATAAAAAAAAGAGGATTGTCCCACATTTTCTGATATATACTTCTTTGTTTTAAAGATTACATGAGAAGGAATAAGTATCCTGGCACTGGTAAGCACACCATAGGCTAGGAGCTTTTTATTTGCTAGTTATTGTTTGTTTTATAAATGCTAAAGTGAAATGACGCAAGTGCCCTTTTTGTTGTCATATTGTTTGTTTTAGCTTTCATTGGACGCAATCCAATGGTACCTTTACGTAGGCTCCTGTATAATTAAGATAGTGTGCACATTCTCTGAAAGGAAATCATTAAGAGCCTCTCACAGAGAATGCACTGATTTCCCTGTCTGTGCCTTTTAAGTGGGTATAGCTCACACTCCATCAATTAACTTCTTGATAGTCCAGGCATACTTCAAAAATTAATCCCATGTTAAGCTTCCAAAATAGCTTTCAGCTGAAAATGTTCAAGCTACTTTGCAGGCTATAATTCACTTGCTACAAACATTAATTTCTTGTTTTTCCTAATTATAAGATGTTCCCTTCTCAGGAAAAAAACCCCAAAACCCCAACTTTTTTTTTTCTCAGAAATACTTTAAAATCTGATGGGTTTTCAGTTTTTTGTTTGTTTTGTTTTGTTTTTTTTTTTAAAGTAAAACAAAACCAAAAAGCAGCTGTATAAATCCTCGGAGCAATTGATAGGTGCCTTGGTTATAGATGTTAAATCAAGAGAAACAGGTATGATTCTTGGGGAAGAAACCTGGGTGTTTAACAACTGAATCAAGAGGATAAAGTACAATTTCACTGTATATTTGCTCAACTGCAATTGCAAACACAAGGCATAAACTTTCCCACTGCCTATCAACAACAACCTTCCGTTGCTCCAAACTCTGCAGCCTTGGTGTGTGCTCCCAGTAGGTGAGGTGTGCCCTGGTATCAGGCTGGCACTGCTGAGAGCCTGCCAGGCTGCTGTGAGCTCAGAACCTGCTCACCTGAGAGCTCCCCTTGGGTGCTCCTGCTCTCAAACAGCCCTGTCCCTGCTACACCTCACAATGGAAGATATTCCTCCCCTAGATCTGGGAGGGAAGTCAAGAAAGCCCTGTAAAACTAAACCATGCTCGTGATACCAGAGAGGGAAAAGCTCTGCTGCTGCTGTGCTCGCCTGCCTTTACTGGGAGCTCAAGCTGAGGATTGAATTTTCTCATCTTTAAAGCCTACCCAAAAATTTAGCAACTTCAGGAGAGATTTGACATCTAAAACTGGTTTCCTAAGTAAAAACAAATAAAAACTACAACGTGCAGTTACTACAGGCATGTTTGTAGATGATCAGTGTGCATCTGTAAAAAGTGGTTGCTGAATTGGTATTTGATAAATTCTGAAACCTGCTACTAAATTTGAAACAGTATGTGCATTAAACCAGGAACTGCTTGACTGAACACGCTTCAGCTAAAATTGTATCAAAGTAGTTACAAAACCTGATTAAACAAGGCTTCATTCCCACATGCAGCTCCACCTTGCTGCCTTGGCAGAGTCATAAACTGGTAACACCCTTTTGCTGGCTTTCACAAAGCTCATTACAGTTAATAAAAGCAGAGCAAAGGGGCTCACCATTGTTGCCATCACACTGGTAGTGTTTGGGGAATAAATGCCCTCTGACAAAGGGTGATGGTTCAAAAAACACACTTTGCATCAGCTCTTCTTTTCTGTCTGACTCCAAAGGCAGCAGAGTCAGTCAGCACTGAGGATCTGTGCCAGCTGCAGTGACAGAATTCAAACCACCCTTCTCATCCACTTCTGCCAGGTGAAAGCTGATTTGCTTCCAAAAAAGGTCCCAGGGCACTCAGCAGTAAGGATTGATAAAGCATTCCCACTCCAGAAGTCTGTCAGAAGAAGAAATAAATTGCTCTAAATACAGATCTCTACTTTTTACAACATCCAAACTGCAGCCACTTACAAGTCTTTTGAGCATTAATGTGTATCCTAATATATCAGTTCTTGCAAAACAATGCTGTGACAGTACTTACATTTTGAATATATACATCAGCTGAGCTTACTGCTTGCTGGAAAATTAGATACTCAGCTTTCAATATGGGGGCCTTCCAGCTTAGCTCCTCTTCACCTCTAAATAGAGTGTATAAGGTCTCCAAAACTGTGATTAAGACAATTGAAATAAAGTAGTGAAAAACTCCATCCAAACAAGCTTCATCTCTACATCAAGGACATGCAAAAAATGTAATTGCAATTGTATTTCAACCTCTCGCCCACTTTGGAAAACAGAAAACATTTCTTCCACCCCCATTCTTTGCAAAATTTCCATGCTGCTTCTATTTAAATGAAGAAAGAAGAATGTGCAACATTTTTTCAGACCAGTCACAATATTCCAGCCTCAGGAATTTGTCTTCATATAAAGTCACCACAGTTGCAGTGCAGTACCCAATTATTTTTTACCCTTTGCTAACACACAGGAAATGGATCAGAGAAAGGAGGTGAGAGACAGCAATTCTCTCACCTAAACATCACAAAAAATAAGAGACTGTCAAATAATCCTTGCAAAAGTATATTAAACACTGCTAGATTCTTGACTCTCCTACTCTTCCTTGACTACACCAGTTTGCTGTATAAATTGGGGTTTTAAGTAATTTAGCCTTTCCATAGTGTTTGCCCTGCAGAAAGCATTCTATACTGTTCTGAGCACTGCAGGGACTGTCCCCACCAGTTTCCAAGGGACATTATGCATGCTGACACTCCAGAAGCACTTTGGGAAGGAGTTGTCCTTGGGCACAGCCAAACTTTACTCTTGGAACGAGTGGGGACAAAAAGACACCTCAGAGCTCTGGGCATCCTCCTGACAGGATGATAAGGCAGCTCCAGAGAAAAAAACACTAAACTTGTTCAGATTGGCCCATTACCCAGAGCTTACAAAAACCACCATGGAGTTGTGGTGTGTTTAATAAATGAATATATAAGTACTATCTCCCAACAACCAATAGCAAAAATCTATTACAAGTCCAAACGTCTTAAGACCAGTGATCTGCTATGGGAGAGGCAGTGCTGCTCCTGACTGGAAGTGGGAAGCTGCTGTTCCCCCTGTGGGAGGTGGTTTTAGCAGATGTAAAATGTACCTGGTAGCTTGAATTCTGTTATTGCTTTCCTCTAAGAAATATGAAAATTAAAGTAATTAAAAATCAAATGTAAGTAATTTCTTTCAGATCTGCTAAATAAATAATGCAATAATAAATAAATAAATGGAATCAGCTAAATTCCTGCAGGTAGGTTTTCTCCCCAGAGAGAACTGTTTGTGTGCTTGCTTTTTCTGAATTTTAAGCTATCTGATAAGCACTGACAAACCTGCCAGTTAATATAGATTCACAATCTATTTTCCCATAAAGCATTAATCCAAAAGGAAGGAGGAAATAAAGCACCCTTTAAGATTGGTGGAGCATTCACCCCCTCGGACACTGG
>VZTT01040316.1:0-12817 GCA_013400855.1 Buphagus erythrorhynchus | reverse complement strand
AGGGGTCAGCAATGAACTGTTATAGCCAAGTGCCAGCCAGAAAAAGAAAACAACTGAGACAATAGAGAGACATGCAGGAGTGATGAGAGGTTTTTGCTGTAATGAAGGGCAATTTCATATTATGTAACTGATAGAACCATATTGGTCTTTCAGATGCTTTGATTTAGTAAACAGTTCTTTTCCAGGCAAAGGTATTTTTGGCTGCTCAAGTGTGGGCAGGCACTAAAAGAAGGACAGGGATGCATTAAGTACTGCTCCCTTGCCTGGGAGAATAAGTCAGCTTGAAGACAGCAAGTGGCAGAGTGGCAGAGAACAAGCACTTCTGAGAAGTCTGACAAGCAAGAGATCAAAAGGCTTCTGCTTCAACTTACTGCTGCCCTTTAATGGCTGTAGGCTGAATGTATGATTCCCAATCAGTCTCTCCTGCTATTTTTACCCCCATGTATGGGCATTACATCTCCTCTCTTCAATCCAGACCTTTGGAGTTTTTCCCAGCACTGTGAAGGAGCAGAGTATATTGCTCTTTTTGCATTTAGCTACTGTAGGTTCAAGTCAAATATGTCTAATTCTTAGTAATGGATACCTTGAACCTGCAAGCAAGCAGCTGAAAAATCATTTTGGTTAAATAGAAAACCAGTAAATATTAATACTAATACAAAGGGCATATTTGTGTGCACCTGTTCTGACTAACAGATTGTTGGAGGAACACAAAATATGAGAATTTAATCCTGTAGCTTGCACAAACTATTAAAAACATTTGCTTTTTGAAGAGTGAACTTGTGGTTTGATAATGCAAGGAAGGGAATTTCAGCTGAGTTGTCTGGTAGCTTCTAATTGAAAGAAAAAATACAGCTTATATGCAGCTCCAATAGCAAGGAAGTATTGATTAAAAGGAACTGTAATATTATTTTCAGGCACAAATTCATGTCTCAAGATGCCAAGTTGCAATGTTTATCTCTATAAAATGCCAAGAATGCCCTTCCATTTTATAGTAACTACATTATCTTGCAAATCACATCTCCTAGGGTCTGTGGTGTTACAGCCTTAACACATGGCACAGTTTACTTGAGCATTACAGTGACAGCCCTAGGTATGTTGTGCTGAGGCTTGTGGGGTGGCTGCTCCATTTGATGGTACAGGTGGTGCTCAGCTGCAGGAATGGAATTTGCAAACCAGAGTCGAGTCCTTACATCCTCTGTGCAGTGAAAGGCTCCAATGCCTGCAGCTGCCATGTACAACATTCACATGGAAGAACAGCTGAGAAGCTTCTCCAGATGTTAGCACCATCCAAATGCCAAATTATAGACCAAATCTGCTTTGAAGTTAAATGTCTGTGCCATTCTCCAGGGAAGAACAAGCTTACCCCACAGCAGCAACATAGGGCTCAAGACAGGGACTCTGAGTCTGCTCTTGTACAAATACCTTTGCTTTCCCAGCACCCACACGAAATATAGAAGCAGCTTCTCTCTGAGCAACCAGAAACAAAACTTTTACATGCCCTAAAGGGAAATCTCTCTTATGATGAGACCACAGTGCCAGGCCCTCCTGGCCCCATACATATCTTATTGGAACACCATGACTTCATGGTTGTCACAGAGAAGGGTGAAGGGGTCCCTTTAGCAGAAGAGCTGCAGAGTTTAATGGTTTGCTGTCCAGCAGAAATGTGAACTGCAGTTCCTTTTGTCTGCAAATGGTGCTGAGCTCATTTCTCACAGCCCAGCGAGGGCCTCCAGGCTGTTCAATAACAATGCTCTCTTCTGCAACCTGCTGTAATTTTCAATGACAGTAGGGATGAAAGTTCTGTCCTTTCTGCTGCCTCCTTTTAATGACTGAATCTTACTCATCCTCACATGACATTTCACAAATCAGCCCCACAGGCAGGCTCTGCATGAGGGATCCCAGGTGGCAGAGAGGCTTATCTACCAATGCAGTGGCTCTGACCAGGCTGAGTGCAACTCCCAGAGCCTATGCAGCTTGTCTGGCAAAAATATGGATACCCATGGATGTCTGGGTGTGTGTAACTACTGGAGCACTGGGAGGCTCATCTTAGATGCAGGCAAATATGTTTTGCCTTAATTTGCATTTTATCTCTCTAGATCCCTTTTTTAAAAAAAAAAAAATCAATCTCCACACTGAGCACCTTGAGAAGCTGTGTTCCCCTGTTCAGCCCCTGAGGTGTGGCAGAGAATTACACAAGTACCTTAAGCAGCAAGCTGGTAGACTGGAAATAGGAAGGTGAGAAGATTGAGATGGAAACAAGCAGCTAGAAATACAAGAAGGCATGGATGACTGACAAAAGGGATGACTGCAATTTAATAAACAAATACATCAATTACAAAGTGGAAAATACAATAAAAAGCATACCACATCAGAAAAAGTTATCAAGCATCCATCATCCATTCAATTAAACATTCATAGCTCGAAGCTAATAATAATTCTTGGCTTGTTAGTCTTATGAGTTAAAGATTCCAGATTTCCTGGCCCATTTTATGTCAGAAAAAGGGCAACAAGACATCAGGAAGAAAACTCACAAAGTGTAACTACAGCACTCAGATAACATGAACAGAATTTTTCACAGTACCTGGCAGCCAGTTTGGAATGGATTTATTGTTAGGCTATTAAACCTTTCTGACAGCAATCTTCACTTAAATATGTATCTTCCCTTCTTTTCATCATGAAAATCTAATTCCCTTTCCTGAAGGTATAAAGTCATTGGCAGAACTGAAGCATTCTCTTTAAATGTTCCACATGTTTGAACATCAGCTGTTGTCTCTGGTACTCTCTCTCCATTAGTGGAGCTGAGCTCATTCACCCCTGTCAGGCATAGCTTCATTCCCAGAACATCAACTTCCCAAACCCTGCAGGAGAACAGGAGGATGCTGAGGCTGTGAGCACAACACTGCATTCTCGAAGAAAGCTGTCTGTTTCTTGGCAACTGGAAAAACAATCTCTCTCAATTAATGTAGTCTAGTCCACATCTGCTGTTAAAACATTGGAGGAAATATTTGAGCCCCTTTCAAATTGTTGATAATGAAATTACACAGACAAGAGATTAGATTGCTCATTTGGAAATGGGTTTAATTAATAGCCTGGACATATTATTTGTATCCTTTCTAAAGTTCATGATTCAAGTTTCATTTCCTTCCCCTTCTGTAGCATCTCTAGCTGCAAAGTTATGAAAAACAAAGGAGGAAGAAAACTTGGGGTTTTTTTTGTTGTTTTTTTTTTCTCCCAAGTAATTCAAGGCAGAGTATTAGAACTTCTATGAAAACATACCTGTTTGCTTATGGTTCAGTAAAAGTCACATGCAACAGTAGGGTTTGGAAGGTCATTTGACAGTCAGTCTTGTGTCCAAGGCTCATTCTGGGCATTGTGTTTCATCTTCAGTGCTATATTTTTATACATATATATCTATTCTTTTTCCGTGTTCTCTGTGCTTTCTCCTCCTCACACTTGTGAAACACTAACACTTGTCAGACTCCTGCCTTACAGTTCACAGGCAGCTCTCTCCATTTTAAGGTTTAAATAAAGGTGGTGGGAGCTTTTCCTTTTAGGCAAAGTTCAAAAGTTGGCAAATATCCTTTCTGAGCATGTAAACACATTTCTGTGACTAGAAGGAACTGTCAGACATTTCTAGCAACGAAAGGGATGCACTCCCCTCAGTCTACCTAATGACTTTTATATTCTAAAACTCTTTTGCCCACTATGATTTTCATGAACTAATTCCATTTTTAAACTCTTAGAGAACAAAGCAATCACTGCTTAAGACAGAGTAAATATAATTCACAACAAGGTCATTATTTACCTAGAAAATAATATTAAGTAAATATCATTAAAAATATATACCTTGGGCACAGGAGCTCCAAACTTCTCCTAGGAAACAAACCTTCACCAAGAGCCCCGTGAAGGAGCTCCTCATAGAGCATTATAGACATATTACTGACCCAGTCTATCCATGGACCTCCACATATTTTTATTATGTCATCAATTAAAAAAATAATTCCTATCTTAAAAATAACTATTGTTTCTTACACTGCTGCCTTTGGAGTGAAAGCTAGAGAAAACTTTGATTACAAAGGTGTAGCTTTTTCTGAGACTGTTTAATGAAGCCACTTTTGTTTCCTATTGATCAGCCTTTCACACTTATATTTTGTTGAATGACAAACAATAGCCATGGGGAAATTAAACACTGAAATCTGCAGACACTCTGGAACAATATTTGTTTAACAGCTGCCGAACTCTGGAAGTAACAGCAAAGAGTATTATGTAAGAAAATCCTGTAACCCAAACAGATAATATTCTGGTTAACATCACACTGAGGCTCTACTTGCTAAAAACACCAGTTGTTACAAGAAAACAATGTTCTGCTGAGGATCCACAGTGCAGAACTATTTGTTCAGTCCAGAAACGTAACAACCTAGAAATGTTCAATCAATCACATTCAGGTAAATATATAATTGCTATTGCTTTAAAAGGAAACAAATATATAATACAACAGATGACTTGGTCTTGCTTCATCTTTGAAAAAAATATTACTGTGATGATAGATTGTATACTAGATTGTTCCAGTCTTCAGAGCTAAAATTGAATCTATAAAAATAGATCTGGAACCATCAAAAGCTGTAAATGCAGGCCTGGACAAAGAGTTGACAGAGATAAATGAACTAATTGGACCTATATTTCTTAGCAGAATGTACCAGATTTCATGCCATGATTGTTTTATGATAGCAAATGGAAAACAAACTGCTATTGTTTAATCTTGGTAAATAAAAGAGATTTTTATGAGCATCGACCCAGAAAAAAGTTGACAGTTTGCCAAATAGGTATGTTCTTTCCAGTGGTACCAGACATTTTTAACTAAAACCTGAAGCTGGCCAGTACATTAGCATAGTTTTAAGTGATATTATAAATTGTATGTTTGTTTGCCTGTTACCAGAGACACTTTAAAAGAAACAGTGAAGAATTACCATTTCAAGAGAGGCCAAACAACCTTTATCAAATTAGTAATGCTACGCATTCATTCCAAATAGATGAAATTTCAAATAATTATCCAAACTACAAATAATTCAATTAAATCAATTAAATTAACATTTCAAATCTGGTTATCAAGTTTTACTCAAATTGCTTCAAAGAACTTTTAGACAGCCTTGTAGGAAATCAATTAGGCAGCAGAACCCTTGGTAGAAGTATATAATTTTTTCAATAAATCAGTATCATGTTCATCTGAAACAGTTAAAATTTCTATAAAAAGTCGGGGTAGCTCCATTATTTAGTTTTATGGGATTTCACTTAAGTACAACCAACTGTAAAATTTGAATTCAAGAGATTTGATCATAAATATGTAACTAATGAAGACAAATGCTGGAGAACTCCCTGTCTTCTGCTAAAAATGAGGAGAAAATAGTACCAGTGGGGAAAACAGAGTTTATTCCATTAAACCAAGAGTCACTTTTCCATCAGCTTTGTCAGAGTTATTGCACATGACAATATCATCATCTTAGCTCACCCATTATTTGATTTTACTGGGATTAAACATGTCAGTGTTATGCTGTTCTAGGATGAATGTTGTAAAAAGAAAATTAAAGATCTTTTCCTGACATATTTTTCTTTCCAGCAAAAACTTATTTAAGGATAACTTTTTATTTAAAATTTCTATGCCTGTCAATATTAATCTCAATCCAGCTCCTTGAAACATTTTGTCCATAGCAAAAAAAGACAATTTTTCACCCTTTTGGCTGTCCTGAGGGGACTTCTTCTATCAGCACATGGTCTGCATCCCCCACATCACACTGTCTGCACGTGGTCACAGGTACACTGTTAGCCAGACATGGGGCCAGAGACACACAAGGTCCTGAGCCAGGCTCTGCCAGCATCAGATCCCTGGCACAAGTGACCAGTGCAGGGACTCATTCAGCTCAGGGGAGAGCCAGATGGGACAGGCAGGGAGAAAGGAGCATTCAGGAGGTTCTCCTGCCTGTATACCTTAGCACTCTTTCAGAAACACCAGTGCTCTGCTCTAGACAGGAATTTTTATAATTTTTTTTTTCTGTTTAGCAGCAGGTAGGTTGCCTTTAGCTACAGACCTCAGTGCACAGGATAAGGGCAGGAAGCAAAGAGCTGACCATTCATGGAGGGTAAAGCCAAAGATCAAGATAAAATAGGTACAGTGCCAGCTGCCAACACTGAGGCTGAGCAAGTAAGTAAAAAAACCCTCTAAACAGAGGGATAAAGAATGTCTGTTTTACTGACCTTAAAGGTCCTTTGGCTTGCCTCTGCATTGTAGCACAGAAAATAAGGTCTGGACTGGGACTGCTAATTTCCCATTTGCTTTTAAGCTTCAAGAATATGACAAGTCTGATGCTCAAAACACCAAACCAGCAAAAAACATGAGTCAACACTAGAGGAAAGAGGCAAAAGACCTAACCAAAAGCATCCCCCCCACTCCTTGTTTTCCTAAAAATCTGTTGATAGAGGTGTTTTTTTAATGCATTATCTTCCTCTGACTGATTATGTATTTCTATTATTACAGTTCTGTTAACATCTCAGTAATAGAATTTGGCCAGACAATGTTTAACTGTGCTGCACCACCTTTTTTAAACTTTTAGCTTCTGCCCTGTTGCCCTTTCAAAGGCTGTTGTTCCCATGGTACCAGTAGGGTCACTTGGAAGGATCCCTGTCTATCCAGAAGCTCAGCAACACGGACTCAATTTTCTGCAGCCATTTATGGAGTGTCCTAACAAATCTCACAGGAAGTCTAATGCCCAGGCTATATCCATGGCTCTGCCACTTTTGAAATGGATACCACAGATGTGGTGGGACTGTCAGACCTTTGCTCCCCTGAGAGCCACAGTGCTCTGCTCACTCACCACAGCTAAGGAGCAGCTCCCTTGGGAGGAGCTCCTGCTCTCCACTTTCCTCCTGGTTTTCCTCCTTTGTGATTCACTGCTTACACACAGCAGCAAAGGGCATTAGTGGGGGAGATCCAGGTGAACTTCATTGTGTTTTTGTGACTGGAGTTTCCAGTTAAGTTTATTTAGGGTAATAACATGGCCTCTGGTGGAGGCAACACCTCAGTCACTGCCATGTCAGTGCTCCAGATGCAGTGAAAAGCTAATATTTACACTCAGTGTGTTATGAAAGGTAATTGGAATTTCTGATGCATTCTGGCACAGCCACTATGTACCAGCTAATGCTTTTACACAGACACCTCCAGACAGGGGATAATTTTACACTGCCTTTGTTATTTATGAGGGTGGGCCATCACGATCCATGAGATAGGTGATGCAAATGATGCAAACTGGCTTGGAATTGCATTTCATGTGGGTCCTGATTTCTGATGCACATTATCCTACTGTCCATACTTGGAAGCAGAGTAGAAAAACTTGCTCCCTGCCCACACAGAAGTCTGGTTAACTTACTTCAGAGTGTATCTTGGGTGTAAACCAACCTATAGGCAGTGCAAATAATTCATAGGGACTTGAATCCCTGCATGAGAGAGGAAACTTGGCAAGGCAATTAAATAAATTTCCCTCATTTTCTTTAGATTCTTCTGCTTAATATTATAGCTTAGACAGCAGTTTCACAGGTAGTCCAACAGGAACAATTCAGTCCAAGAACTGATCACAATAAACTTTTTAACCTCGGCTAATTTTTTGGTGAGCGCAGATTGCCTTTCTGAACAGTGAAAAATCTTGCTAAGCTCAGACTGTGACAAAAACAGCAACAGCTCTCTAAAAAGATAGCTGCAGGTACAGTTTGTATGGCTGTTTGCAACATTCTCCAACCTGGGAAAATTGACTAAAATTTGTGCATCTTGCATGCTCTTATCCCATACCTCAATTAAATTTCTCACACAGCCTAACATGCTCCCAATTCCACTGAAATATTTGTAATAACCACATTCAGCCCCAACTTATACTAGAGATCTCACCTACTTACACAGGATGAATTCCTCCCCTTTGTAGCTCACCACACCACACCTGGCAAAGTCCATACAAGGCTGTGCCCGTGTTGCCAGTGCAAACTGAGCACCTCCCCAGGCCTCCCATGCAGCATTCCCATCCCTACTAAGTATTTTTAGCAGTATGTCAATCTAACTTCAGGTACTGAAGTGTTTGCTTGTCACATGTTCCTCTGTTTTTTCTACATCTTAAGATATAAAAATGAAGTACTTAAAAGTTCTTAAATAAATATAAACTCCCATGTTTTTACAGGCCATTCTCAATTACAGGCAAAATCTAGTGTTCTCTAGAATCATAGAATGGTTTGGGTTGGAAGGGACCTTGAAGGTCATCTAGGCCAATTCTCCTGCAATGAGCAGGGGCAACTTCAACTAGAACAGGCTGCTCAGAGCCCTGTCCAACCTGACCTTGGATGTTTCCAGGGCTGGGGGCATCTTCCAGCTCTCTGGTAAGCCTGTTCTACTGTTTCACCAACTTCACTGTAAAAATTCCCCCCTCATGTCTAGTCTAATTCCACCCTCTTTCAGTTTAAATCCATTGCCCTTATTCCTAACTCA
Source organism: Buphagus erythrorhynchus (assembly GCA_013400855.1). Classification (NCBI taxonomy): domain Eukaryota; kingdom Metazoa; phylum Chordata; class Aves; order Passeriformes; family Sturnidae; genus Buphagus; species Buphagus erythrorhynchus. The sequence goes on along the minus strand of VZTT01040316.1, from coordinate 4,299 downwards.
GTCCCAGTTAGAGAGAGCTAATTTGTGCATCTCACTGTGTATGCCAGGGAGCTCAAGGTCACATCACACACAGCAGTGTGAGCTGGCTGTGCCAGCACAGCAGTGGCCCTGCTGTTCCAGGCTCCTCTCCCAGAACCAGCACAGGCAGCAGCTCCTTTTACAGCAGCTCTCAGCTAGCACAGCATTTCTGTACAATACACATTTTACTCTTGCATGCCCAAAACATTCAGTAGCAACACAGAATGAGTGCAGAACAATAGCACTCTATGGTTCAAGCTTAAGGAGAGGGATTGGCTCCCCTTTTCAGGGGAGTGGATCCATGGATTCCTGCAGGACTGTGCTGGTGAGGGGCTCCCCAGGAGGGGAGGGCAGCCCTGCCAGCAGCCCTTGCCCAGTGCCTGCACTGGCAGGGGAGGGCAGAGCTGGGGCTCAGCCTGGTCACTTGGTTACTGTCACTGAGAGGAGCTGGGCTTCGCTCAATAGCCATTGAGTACATTCCTCACATTCTTTTCTTCTGTGCTTTGTAAATCAGGGTTGGAAGTCATTGCTGAAAGCACAGGAAGTTAAAAATCACCTTTTTCAGCCTCCTGTCACCTCAGGGTATTTTTGCGACAAACTGACCCAGGCTTGAAGGATGAAACACCTTTTATAGCCCCAGTAACAAAACAATTTACAAAGTAATGAATTGCTGACCTTACCATACTCTCAGCTGGCACTCTTAGGTTGGTAAGTAGCCATGCCCATGAGCAGAAGCACAAGTTGTGCCCCTGGTAATAAGAGTCCAGCTGTCACAGGAGCCAAGGGCTCCTTTGTAACCCGTTGAAAGCAGCATTTCAAAAACCAGCATGGTACATCTTATCCACGGAAATTAAACAAAAGTTTTCCATGATTATGAGCTGCATTTTCAATGCCCACCTCCCTACTTAGAAAAACATTAATTAAAAGCTCCCAGGAGAATTTAAAATTGAAATCTGGGCAACCAGGACACAACTTTGTCCTGCAGGGATTCAGTGTGAAAATCCAGATGATCAAGACAATTGTGATCCACAAGAAAAGCATTTAAAAATATTCACCCTATATAAATATTTAACCATAAGCAAAATGAGGAATAGTTGAAGTGTTTACTAGAATTCTCTTCCAGAATTTTCCATTTAGGGACAGAACCACAGCCTAGGGGGCAACACACTGATCACTGCTTATGGTTCAATCCCTGCTCCAAAGGTAACGGGTTGAGTTCAGGCAGCATCCAAAGCCACAGGAAAAAGCCACAGGAAAAAGCCACCCTCCACTGCTTGCTGGCAGGCAGCTCCTGTCTGTACAGCTTCAAACTCCCCAGTTCCATGGCAGAAGGACAGGAGCCCCTGGCAGAGGCAGGAGACCCTGAGTGCTGAGTGAGAAAAGCCAGCTCTCAAAGAGCAGGGCACCAAACTCCGTGTCAGAGCAGGGGCTGCAGGGCAGGACTGAGCTCCACAAGAAGGCAATGCTGAATCAGGCCAGGAAGCAGAAATCAGGATTCCTCCTGCCTCTCCTTGGGTCAGACATCATCCTCCCAGAGCTTTCCAAGCTGAGGTAAATATTTCAAATTATGGTTTGCAATATATATTTTTTTTCCTCAATTTTTGCTTCCAACTGCATATTTTTATAGGACTTCTTCCCTTACTTATTTAAATACTGGCTTTAATTATGCCAGAAAATATTTGCTTTTGATTTTCTTGTGGATACTTAGGAAACTGAATCGATAAAGGAACGAAACTCCAGAAAACATTGTTTTCACATTCATTTAAGGGTTATCAGTTCAAAATCGGAGATAAAGGAAGAAGGTTTTATCCAAGCAAGTTTTTAACCAGAAAGCTACTATAAATTATGAGAGGATTGCTAAAGGTCAGCATGCTATAACCAAATTCCAGCCTGTTAAATTACTGCTGTACTGCACTTCCAAGAAAATCTGTATTCAACATCTGTTCTTTTTTACAGGAGATCATTAAGAACAGGCAGGCAGAGTCGTAGTCCCATTCTGCACTTACCTCAGGTTTTGAAAGGATAGGTCTGTCCCTCTCTAGACACAAGATAAGATTAAAACCTGGCCTTGTTGGACTTGGTCACTACTGTGATGTTTCAGAGTTGCTTTGCAGTCACCAAAAAAGCAGTATTAATGAGGAAAACAGGAAGGGGAGCTGGAGACCAGCCAGCTCTGCTTCTCATCACTTACACTTGCTGCTGTTCAGACTAATTTTTTATCAAGTCAGAGCAGATTTGTCTTTATGACACAGCTGATGAAAAACTTCCTGAAAAAAAAATCTGTGTCTAATAGTCAAACTAGGGATCAGTGTCGATCCCAACATCCTGCTACTTCTGAAGGGGTCAGTTCTCTAAAAACCCCAAACTCAAACACATGCACATCTCAAAGAGCTCAGCAATTACTTAAAATTATGGAAAGTAACTGTTACTGCCTAGCATGTGCTAAAACAATTGTTTCCCAGCACTCTCAATTTGTTTTTCCAAGACCAGCACATGAAGCATGGAGACATCTGGATATTTCAAGGTCAGTATGGTTATGGATACAAATTGAACAGCAAAACCATGTTCTGCTCTGCAGAAGGACAGCCCTCTGTAGGCACAACCTGAAGCAGCCAGACCAGAAGCACTGTGCATTTCTCCCACTCCTGCTGTCGCTTCTACCCTCTCCCCATCCTTCCTTACCTCCCTTTTGGTTCCTCTTCCTAACTCTGACACAAACACAAGGCAAAGACTAAGAGAAAAACAGAAGCTTCTGGATGTGGTGAAAATTTTGAAAATGCTCAACTTCTGTCAATATTGTCTTATGTAAATATTGGATGCCACATGCAGGGAGGAGTTTTCACAAGTAGAAATACCAAGACACAGAGGAAAAAAACCCCACAAATAAAATTGAAGGGCATGAGTGTGTCTGGAACAACAAAGTGCCTAACATTTTGGGGCAGTGCCCTTCCTGGGGCTTACTGTACCTCCAGCAGCTTTTTCATCCCAAAATTGTAGCACCCACCACAGGTCACAGGGCTGTGGGGACTTTAACTCAAATATATTTACTACCTGTTTTAAAGACTGATCAAGTTACACAGAACAACAGAGATAAAAACTGCAGAGGAACATCCAAACAGGTTATCATGACCATCCAAAGTGACACACTGATTTTTCATACAAGTTTTCAAATGATCACATTTCTTGTTTCCTTTATGCTTTCTACATTAACATCATACCACTACAATGCAGACAATTTAAAAATGAGAATTATATCTGGGTCTAGTACAAGGAGTTTAGCTTACCATGGGGTCTTTTTCACTGCTTGTTTTGAACCCACATTACAGATCCTGAAGTGTCTTCAGGAAGAAACGCTGAGGAATAATGGAGGTAGCACAGAACAGAGAGTGAACAGTTGGACTGTTAAATTGGTAGGGCTTTATTTGACAGATGAGGGAGAAGATACAAATTAAAACTCAGGGAAGAGCAGGGAAGAAGAAAATTTCATTATATAGTGCTTTAAAGAGCAGTGATATAAAGGGGTACCCACAGCTGCACATGCTTACCAGGGTGGGGCTTGGTTCATTTTTCAGTGACAAGAATTATCCAAAATTAGCAGACCAAAGAATCTACTGCTACTCAGCTGCAGCACAGCTACAACTGCCTTATTTCATTAAGTAGCTGCTGAATTAGAGATTGTTCTACTCAAGGGTGACCATGGTTTCCACACACTACACTGGATGTAAAGCAGCCTTCCAAGGGGCCTCAAACTTCCTTTTAAATTTGCATTGTTTTGGATGATTCTTTGCTTTGTTTCTCCCTACAATGGAAAAGAGGGTTAAACAACCCCCTCCTTCATAAAAATAACATTTTTAGTAAGCTAAATGCAAAAAAAAAAAAGAAAACCATCCAAAAACCAAAAAACACATCGCCTTTCACTGCTTCTTCCAAGCAAAAAGACAAGTGAGATGTTACCTGGATTTAAATACAAGTGCCACTGTGGTTTTCCCCCATGTCTCATCTTTATCTAAATAGTGAGGTTGTTTGCAGTCACACATCTCAAAAGGAGCATTAAGGCAAATGCAATACATTAGCTTTAGATTTTAAAAGGTGAGTCAGAGGCAGAGTGGCACAGCAGGGACACAAACAGAGGCAAACAAGCAGGAGGGCCTTGGGGACAGGACAGTCACCCCTCACATCCCCTGGCAGCCCCCTATTCCAATCCTGGGTCAGCAGTGAGTGGTTGGCACTGCACTGACCATATAAGCTCTTTCTCAAAGGAATATTGGTGCTTTTACATGG
>VZTT01040315.1:4360-15474 GCA_013400855.1 Buphagus erythrorhynchus | reverse complement strand
ATTTGGATTTTTTGTTTATTAATTTTTTGGGGGAAAAAAAAAAGTCATTGCAATTAGAAAAGATCTCTTAGGACAGAAAGCGAAGACCTGCAAATACAGAACTGCAACATACAATGTAGTCCCCTGTGTTTTACCCATTTCATTTTAATTGTTTTGAGGAAGATCTAGCACACTGTAGAATACTCCCAGGAGAAAAAAGTGGAAATACCCTTTCTCACTTACAGTAAGTCATTCTTCATATTCAGATTACATTGTCCTTTTCTCAATTTGATCTCATTATTTCTAGCTATATCCCATTTGTATTTTTAAATAATTACTCTTGCCCCTTGGTGTTTACCTTCTCACTGCATTTGACAGATATATCTTTTCCCTGTCCCCCCACTTAATTGTTGGTTAGTCAAGCTGTACATATTTAATCTTTCTAAGCTATTCTTATGCATCATCCCTTCCAACCCATTAAGCCCCTCTTTGCTCTGAATTCCTTTCAGTGTGTCAAAGCACAAAAGTTGGAGCTGATTGCACTTGTCAAGTGTTCTCCAGTTCAAATTTGAAAGGACAGTCTGGTCTTTGTTGACTTGCAAAGAAATGACAGCTCAGTCCCTTGTTTATGCTAAGGTCCAGTTTCTACACTCTGCAAATGCAAAAATATCTTCATAGAGATGCTGATTTCCTTGCTGCTACTGTAAAATAGCCTAAGAGCACCAAGGCGCTGGTTGATGTTTTATCAACTTAGTTTAAAAATAATGCCAATGTAAAAATTCAAATTTTCAGGAGTCTTTTTTGTTGTGCTATAGGTACCTCTGCAGATGGAGGGGTTAATATCATTAAAGGGCCAGTAGGAATGGAAATTTTTTCTCTAAGTTTCTTCTCTCCAGGTGAAACCAGGACAATGCTGCTGCTGGAGAATTTGCCACATTTGAAGGGACATGGTGAGACTGAATGCACGTAAGGTTATGAGGATAAACTGTAATGACTTGGCCTGGAAACCGGGGTTAATCTCCAGTCACGAGCTGCAAACGGGATTTTAACACACAGATTACAACAGAAAACACAGACTATGCTAGTACAGCTTGTGATGGCAGAGATTTATGAAAATATCAGAGTTATCAGACTGACAATATTTGCCAACACCGCAGTGCCTGTGAATTTTTTCTAGTGGTGTTTTTACAATTAAATGGCCTTCACTTAAAAAGTCTGAATTAAGTTGGTAGGGTATATCTGAATTGCTATCTGTTGGTAGGGTTTATCTGAAACCACAGCTTTATTGGCAGGTGATATTTCAGCTCAGAAGCAGATGAGCAGCTCTTGCTGTTCCTCTGACGCCACTGGCTTCTTATGCAATCTAAATAAATTACTCAGACTGGCTCTGTAAATCAGGGATCTGTATTGACCAGCCTTGAAAGAAATAACATGTGAAAGACCCAAGCTGGGAAGAAGATGGGAGATGAATTTTCTCACTAAATCAGACAAATAAAACAAACAAAACAATCCCCACAAGGTAAATGCATTTGTAACTAACCAGAGAGATTATGCATTATGTCCATTTTCCTGTGCTTGTAGGCATATTTCAGTTTCTAAAGAGATCTCTCATGTTTACCAGAGTGGCTTGATTTAAAAGGGGGAAAAAGATCCCAAACTCTAAAACTATAATTATAGATAGAAATGTAATGTGCTTAAATCTATATATATCTATTGATATAATTTTAAATTAATATAAACAAAAATATTTATATCAACATATTTTCTTCTGTTGACACACNATAGAACCCCTCTTAAAATAAGGTGCTTCTTTGAAAATAAGAACATAAATTATATGTCCTGGAGGTACGTTATCAAATATATTCACTCGCCTGTGGATCTTAGTTTTTGAGATGGCTTAATTCTGAATATTTTCTTAATTTCTTTCAAAAATATTTCTAGAACTCTGGTTTAATTTCCACTTGACTCTCTTTGCTCACTAACTCCTTAAGCTTTCTACTTCTGACAGATTACAAGGGTATCATTAAGTAATGCAAGTTCATGTCTTATTAGTAGACAATCCTGTTGACCTTCATTCCCCCCTGTCCCATCTTGCATCCCATTTTAATGCTGGCACTCTCATTTTTACTTTATCTAGGCTTTTAGCTCTGCACTAATAAAACAAAGACAGTAAACCATGAGTGTTTTGGTGCCCTGATCTCACCTTGGAACTGTGGCTTTTCAAGGCAAGCTAAAGGGTAATGATTGTCATTTTTTTTTTATTCTCCTATTATTTATATTTTCATGCTATTTTTTTAGTGGAAATTACTCCTTTCTTTCTGAAAAGGCTGTAAAGGCATAGGGAGTTTGTGCTCTCAATGTCATTAACTTTGGTGAGTCAAGACATGAGAATTATTTTTTAAGTCTCACCATTCCTCAGTCTTACCACCTGGTCCATTCCCTGGCTTTGATACTGAAGTTCCCATGTGGAAATAATGCAGTCACACATACACTGACCTGTGATTTTAATACTTGATGGCAATGCTTTGCTGAAGCTTCTCAGTGGTTCTTCTCCTTCTGTGCACAGCTCACTTTGACCTGGCTTTAATATGCATGATTTGACTGACCCCTGGCCAGTAATGAGTAAAGCCCTGAAAAAAAAAAAAAAATAATAAAAAAAAAAAGGTCTGGTAATGATACTAATCACCCTCTAAATCTCTGTAAAACAAGCTGGTATGAAAAGGACATAGGGAATTTAATGCCAGTGATGTTGTTTTCTAGGCAGAAGGGTATTAGGCAAGCTTTTGCAAAGTACATATTGCACTGCCCTTTCGTTTCAAGCCAGAGAAGGAAGCAAAAGCATCATCTGTCATGGGGTGAAAAGCTGCCAGGTATCTCAAAACCTCATCTTTCATCTTCAGTGAGGGAAACTGAAATTAACACTGCTGATATGAAGGCAGGTATAAAATGATATGAGTTCAAGATGAGGATCTAGATATAGACATTCACCTTAAAATACAAAAAGGAGGAAAGTAGAACTCTTCAGCTGGGTAAATGTTAGTAGTTCCATATTTATGAAATCAGCATCATAACTGTAAAGCACAGGGAAAAAAATAATTCCATATTCTATACTGAAATCTCCCTTTTCAATGTCAAATTCACTTGCATTAGAATCGTTTTAATGGAGATACTTATTTTACCTCTTTTGGAACCTTTATTCAGCTAGCCAATATAAACAAGATGAAGCATTTGCATTTTAGGTTAAAGAAAATTGCCTGTATTATGTCTTAAAAGTTGTATATAGTCATGATCTATTACCAATTGTTTAGCCAATACCCACATACAAATTTTCCCCTTTTATTATGTTCAGCACATCTATTCAAAATGCTTACACAAAGTACAGTATTTCACAATAATTTTATTTTATTTTCTAAACACTATCTCTAAAATACCTTTTGATAACATGTAAGCTATAGATACCTAGACATTTGGGAAACTTAGCTTTCTACCTGGCCTAATTGTATTCCTCTGAAGTAAAGTTTTCCATCAAGTGTTTCCCATCTGTTCTACTTGTCTGGAACTAGACATCCTGAAATATGGAGCAGCTTAGTGGGTGCAGGATTTTTACATGCTGTCAGTAAAATTGCTGACAACCACTTGAGGACAACAAAACCTTTGTCCCAACCAAGTCTGCATTGTTTCCTTGGTGGCAGAAAAGATAGAGCAAGTTTGTTCTTTCCTGTGATTTATATTTGAATAGTCCCTTCTATATGACATGCAAGTGGATTTTTCTCATAATACTAAAACTGATCAACTGTGTAACAAGAATTGTGTTATGATCTGGAACAGGCTTTGCAAAAGGTGAAGAAAAGAGTGTTACAGTGAGGACTGATTTGAGGTGTTTTTTAATATCTCCCTCTCCTTCAAATGGGACCTTTTTTTCTGTTGCCTCTAGTAATTACTGGATTAATGAAATCCATTATAAGGCAGACAAATTCATAATGAGTAAATTTCTCTGAGGTCTGAACTTTTTGTAAAAAAATTGCTATTGGTAGCCTTGGGACACCTGATGTGACAGAACAGTTTTGGAATGATGTGACATAAGCTCTAATTTCCTTATTTACTAGACATAGCAATGAATAAATATGGGGTTTATTCAATTTCTAAAAATATATTCCTTAAAAAGAACCCCAAAAATAACAGGTAATCCAGGTAATATCAAGTAATACAAGTTAAGATTTCCTATACCAGTACTCTAGAGAATTCTGTAGTTTTATATCATGCAAAGATCTCACACAATCATCTGAACAATTTACCCTTACTATGCTTTTATCAAACATAAACAATATTACATGAACTGCTGATTTTTTTCTTGAATTGTGAAATATGATGTGGAAAACAACTCATAATAATTAAACAATGAATAGCATTTTTTCTTCAGTGAAGTTATTTAACTTTACCAGCACATGAAAAAATTATTTTCTCAACCATAAAATTATTTTATCTCTAAGATACTCCATTAACAATTGTGTTTGACTTTGTCCACAAAAGAATAGGTTGATATCAGGTATAAAACCTAACTTTTGTTGTGCCAATGAATATCTGCAGGATTAGGTATGGAAGATGTGGCCTCTCTAGATGGGGTGCATTTGGAGAGAGGCTCTGAAAAAAACAGTGCAGAAAGGCAATTAAGATCTTCCAGCTTTTTCAGATTATGTGCATCTGCAGCAGGCAGGCTCCAAAGATGTGTCTCTGGACATACAGGAAGAAAGACAGGTTTAATTAGTAACAGAAATGATGAAGTCCTTTGAAAATTTTTGGTGATTAGCTTGTATGGATAAAGTTGTCATTCTTCTCTTGCCCATGGGACACTGGTCTGTGACTGGATCCCTGTGCAGCTTTGCAGAGAGTAAAAAGGCAGCAAAGAGAGAACACTTCTTCTTGCCAAACCACTGTTAATAGAAATAGAAGCCCTAGCCAAAGCAAGATTATGAACAAACTTTGTTAAAACAAACAAACAAACAAACAGGGAATATGTGGTTCTTTGTTATTCCTAGGGATGAGAACATGGTAACTTATGTCCCAAAGAAGATGGAAGTATCAGAATAGTGAGATTATTTTATATTAATTTGATAGTAAAGGACTGACCAAAGAAGAGATATGGAGTAGGCAGTGTCATCAGAAGATCTCAGTGCTTATTTGCATGGAGAAATGTGATGTTGACTGTAGTTGCACTTTAATTATTTATGACAGCAGGGAAAACTAAAAAGAGGGATATCAGGATCCCATGAAAGAGGGAGCAGGAATGTTGATGTTACTATACTGTCTCTGGTATGTACCATAGTGTGGAATTCAGAGAGCTGCTTCTAAATATCAGACTAGTTATCGATATGGCAATTGGTACAGTATTGTTTTGTGTTGTATTGCCCTGTAGTTGCTCAGAAGGAATGAACAAGCCAACCTAGAAATCCCCTCAGGGGCTACAAATATAATTCTCAACTGCTGGACAAGATGAAGTCAAAATCAACAGCACTTCTGTTCTGCTTCATTTCAGGAAGCTCGATTGTTGAATGTTGCTCTTTGAATGATTTTTTTTTTCTCATTCTGGCAAGGAAAAAATCAAACAAAATAATTAAAATTTGATCCAGCCCTTATCTATTTTCCCCTAACTGAGCATAGCTGCCTTTTAACAAGTAAATAATCCTTCCTACCCTTGTAGCTGTTGTGAGTTGTTTTAAATTAATCGTTTTACTTGATTGACAAACTAACTCACTTATATCTTCTCTTTTTAGGGCATAACTCTGTCCTTCCCTTACAAAACATAATTATGTGATCGTGTTGGAAACTCCAGGAAAAATGTTAGCCCAAGAGTTAAGCCTGATTGTTAAACAAAACCCAGACTTTCAATATTATAACCTCTGAGCAAAAATTAGCATGCCAGTTCCCTAGGCAATCAAAGCACACACAAAGCACAAAGGATCAGGATTTCATCCTAACAGATGTGTTATTGAGGAAATGGCCACTTTTGGCTTTGTGATTATTTGCTCAGATGTTTAATCTTCACATGATAACAGAGCTTGAAGAAACTAGCTGCAAAGCTGTTTGCACATGTCTGAAGCCAAGAGCAGGACGTGCACTCAGGGAGCTGAGTGAAGCAGTGGCCAGCTGAGCACAGTGCCCTGACAGTGGGGCAACAACCAGAGGCCAGGTTCAGCACAGTGAGCTCCTCATGCCAAATGAGCCAGACCTGGTCACAGAGCTCAGGGCACGTTTGCTTTCCCCCATGCAGCATGGCACAGGAGATTTGCAGTACCCAGCTCCAGCCCTGAGCCGTGCCCTTCCAGCTCTAATGCTTTTGGTCCAGGCATTAGATTACCCACAACTAGATCAATGAGGTGGTGTGGGGTGGAAGAGCTCCCTGCAAAGCCTGGGCTTCAGAGCAGAGCCTCTTCCCTGGAGGTGTGACACTTCTGGAGCCAAATCTGCCTTCAGCTCCCATTTGGGAACCACGTGTTGGAAGGAATATTTTTAAAGCATATCACATTTCCAAGATAACTACCCTGGTTAATCATACTGTGATAGTATTTAGTAAGTGTGCCACCCTAAGAATCTGAAAATGATGAAAGGACGGGGTTTGGCACTGGTGTGCATCTGCCAGGTGAGCTTAAGCCAATGCCAGTAAAAGCAACAGGACTACATGTATGAAATGTGCCTCTATGCTAAAACTGCCTGTGCCCCTGCACTTTTCTTCCTAATAGCTGGCAAATTCCTTTTCTTTCTTTTTTATAAATCATTTAGACTCAACAATTCAGGTAATTTCAAGGCTGGGAATTAATTTTAATTTTCCCTTGCTATATAGCCATGCCCTTAGAGACAGATGCTTCCTCCTCATCTGCCTTCCACTCTGATATGGTCCCGGGTTAGGAGGGTTGGAACAGTTCCTTTATTTAAAAATTATTCTATTTTTTCACACATTGGGACAGTTGTGAAATAAACACCAGGATGGACTTGTCAGCAGAAGGAGGTTTCTGTAGCCCCATCTCTCAATATAGTGTGCAGTGGCTTTAGCAAAGAAATCAGTAACAATGCTTACACAAAAATGCAATCTTGCCATTTTGCACAACAGTGCAACTTTTGATCTGCAACTTTTTAATTATGTGAGTTGGCCCCCAGTAACTGTACAGTTAAAAAATACTGTGGAATAAAATATGCATCTCAGAGAGCTATGCATTACCTCCACAAATTCTAAAAGAGTGCCTTCAGATTAGGAGACAAGCAGCACAAATCACAGCAATGAGATATGCTTGCAAACATGTAAAGCAGTGTAGGTAATAAATGCATCCAGCATTTATATATAATTTACTGTTAAGTGATTAAATATCAGTGCAAATGTTTCTCAAATGACTCCTAAATATTTTAACCTTTATTTAGGTTTGATACATGCCAATGTAGCTATCTCTGGGCTTAATTCTTTATCACACATTGGTCTACTCACATTTATTTTATAACTTTTATTTCTGATTTACTCCAAAATTACTGAGAGGTGTGGTTCAGGTCCTTCATATCTGGAAACAGTAGTACATCTTAAAGACAATTAAGAAATGCCAAGATGAATGTCTTCCAGAAGCAGATATAATAACTTGAAGGAAGTAGTGACTATCTATAATACCATTGTTTGGCACGTTTTCAGCTGTTTCACAAAATTCATAGAAAATTTCTTTGTAACAGATTTTCACGTGTAACTGCATATTAAATTTGGACTCAGAACTATTGCAATCAAGTAGATTGGTTTCAATTCATTCTCATTTCCAAAGTCCAGCAAAGATATTCCTTAAAATTGTCCAGATGCCTGAGAGACAGGGGTTACCTTTCCTGGTGATTATGGTGCATGAATTTGAGTGATAGAAAGGGCAAGAGAGTATGGACAGAAAAAAATCAATGTATAACTCTAGCAAGGACAAACACTGTGAACTTTAAGAAACACAACCTTGTGGAGAAATATCTGGCAAAACCATCTTAAGTTTACACAGAAAATTATGCTTGGATCTTAGATCATTACAAATCCAACTGCTGATTGCAGGAGATTGCATCATGGAAACTCAGCTGATTGAAGGAAAACAGGCAACCTTGTGCATGAGGGCTTGTGCCAACAAACTGGGAGTCCAGCAGAGATGACAGACCAGAAAAATGAGGTACCAGCTCTGCAGCACCCATAAGGCATCAAGGCAGAATACCACAGTTTCAAAATATTCCAAGTTTGATCTGCATAATTGATTTCATGGGATGCCATCTTTCCCCAGTTAGTGGAAATTATGTGTTTAAAAGAACAGTCTGTTCACTGACAGATAATTCCTTTTTATGAAAATTCAAGCTGGAGCACTTTGAGCAAGTCCTAGATATAATTTTTTTACCCAAAAGTACTCCCATAAAATTATTTTTAATCCAATAATCTGCTAAAGTAATTCTAATTCATTAAAAAGTGTAATAGAATCCATCACATTTTAAGAAGAAAGGAAAATTTCTTTTGCCATCCAAAGGTGGAATTTAGATAACTTATCATGAAAATTTGTTGATAAAATCATCAAAGGGAAAATTGCTCTTCTCTGTCTGCTGTATTTCTTTCTCAACTCCACCAAAAGAAGGAACAGATTTAGGGTTTTCTTTAGCTCAATAAGAATTCTAATTAATGGTGGCAAATATAGCAATTACTATGCAAAAAAATACAGTACAAGCATGTTTAATTGTTATGTTGTTTTGGTAATCATTTATCTTTCCCCAAATTTAAAGCTTTGAACAGTTAATGAATGGCTTTCATCTAAATTCTGTAATTCCCCATTCTATATATTATTCATTAATTTCAGTGAACACTGGAGGAGAGACTATTACTATCTGCATCTCAAAAAACCCCAAAAAGTCCTACTCTGAGAAAAGCTATTCTGTAGCGAAACTAAATATTGCAATATCAGTATTTTTTTAAAATTCGGTGAAATACTCAATAGTATGAAATAATGTGAGTCTGGAAAAAAGTCTTGAGAGCATTTATTATTTCCAAAATTTAAAAATGAATGCACTTCTTAAGTCACACATTGTAATGAGGAAAAGTTTATTTCAAATTTTTAAGTGTGATATAATAACAGAATGTTCCTAAATTATTTGCTGGGTATTTCATTCTAGTAAAAAGACATTGAGAATTACTTTGACTTTTTAGTGTTTTCCTGTATATTTTTTTACATTCTTTTTCTTACACACACACACACACACACAGATTTTCATATATATACATAGGAAAACAAGCAAAATATGTACCTGCCTGTAAATATATGTAAATAATACAAAACTACATGTATGCTTGCAGGTTTTTTGCAGATATTTTCAGGGTGAGACTGGTTCTGCCTAGTTGTCAGTCTAAAAAACACCTTCTGCTCTCCACCACAAGAGAGTGCAGTGACTTGCCTGACAGACTTTGGTGGCCTGTGTCTCTGACTTATATTATTCTTGTGCACAAAGAAAAGTCAAGAAAACTCAATTTTCTGCAATTGGCTACCCTTGCAAAATTAATATAATGTATTTACATTCTAATGCACAGAAACTAGTATGTTGCTGAAGTGATGGTGAATATTTATCATCAAAGGCTAAAGGCAGTATGAGCCTAAACAAAAAAGCCCGTGAACCACTGCTGTGATTTCACTACATTCATAAAAGAAAAGCAGGGGAAAAAATATTAATCCCTTCTTTATTTTTTTCCAGTTGCTCTACTGTTTTATTTTAAATATTAGAGTTACAGTTTTAAAGAAAGTACATTGTTTATTATATAATTTGTTTTTTTAGGTGTGCTCCACTCCAGATGTGTATTGGCTCATAGAATGTCTCCCCAACACCCTGGAAGCTTGTAGAAGAGCAAGGAAACCTCTCCATTTCAATCTAAACAGTTTTTGAGAAGTAAGTCAGAGGTAAAACTTAGAATAGTTTTTTTCCTGCATACTTTCACCTTCTCCATGCCAATGCATTTAAATAAACTTTATTATAGTAGCAGTGTTCTGGTCATGACCTGCCATGGTTGATGTTGCACAGCAGCTTTTCTTAGTTCTTCTTTGGTCTTGGAAACGTTCACCATTCAGGCTGAAACTTCTATTAGTTCTTGACCTGGGGCTGAACTTCAAAGGCAGGTTTGGGCAAAAGCATTTCTGCCATTTTTCAATGAGGGGACAGTGAATAAACAAACATTATTTTAATTGCAAAATTATTGTTTCTGACCAGTTCAATTTTTTGTTTGTGTTTTTTTGTCTTTTGTTTAATCTGAAATGCAACATTTCACAAGTATTTTTCTTTTGTCAATTGCTAATGTATAGACACTGAATTGTATCCCTGAGGATTACTGCAGTTTTCTGTACCTCATACTCCTTTTATAGGGCAAATTCATATACATTTAGCTATGAGGAAAAGAACTAGGAGGGGAAGGTCTTGTCAGAAAAACAATGAAGCAAAACTTAGGATATGTGGATTTAGCTTTTAACACAGCTGTGAATTTCTTCAATGGTCAAGATCTTTCAAAAGCACCTGAAGACTTTCCAAGTGCAACTCACTTCCTTTTTGGAAATCAAAAGTCACAGTTTTCTTCTTACAGCATACTGTCAAGGTATATTGGGTAACTCCCAAGGATGAAGAGCATGTAATAGATTTTCATAAATTCCACTGAAATTATTTTGTAAAAGCAGAGATGATAATGCTGCCTTTCTTTCCTCTATCTTGTTACTCTGTGAAAGAAGCTGTGTTTTATTGTGTTTGCTTAGTACAATGAAGCTGGGAGCTGAATAGCAATCTGCTGAATAGTGATGGTGATACTATGGATAAATTTATACTTCCTATGCTGTCCATTTCACTGGAGCAACAGGGCCACAAATAGTAAATTTCTAAAGGGCACCAAATGTCACAGGATGAATAGATGGCTGAGTATTTCCACAGACCATTAAAACTCAGCCAATTAAAAAAATATAAGAGATTGCATTAATTATGGACTTGATTTAAATCACGAGCTTAAAGTTCCAATTAGGAAAACATTTGAAAACATGCTTAAGTCCCATCACAGGCCATAACTGCATTTTAACTTTTCACTAGAACTTCATCTGGCATTTAAATCAAGTCCATAATTAGATCGG